>CM062626.1:30497000-30739500 GCA_025617555.3 Puccinia polysora
TTATTTATTATTTATTATTTATTATTTATTATTTATTATTTATTATTTATTATTTATTATTTATTATTTATTATTTATTATTTATTATTTATTATTTATTATTTATTATTTATTATTTATTATTTATTATTTATTATTTATTATTTATTATTTATTATTTATTATTTATTATTTATTATTTATTATTTATTATTTATTATTTATTATTTATTATTTATTATTTATTATTTATTATTTATTATTTATTATTTATTATTTATTATTTATTATTTATTATTTATTATTTATTATTTATTATTTATTATTTATTATTTATTATTTATTATTTATTATTTATTATTTATTATTTATTATTTATTATTTATTATTTATTATTTATTATTTATTATTTATTATTTATTATTTATTATTTATTATTTATTATTTATTATTTATTATTTATTATTTATTATTTATTATTTATTATTTATTATTTATTATTTATTATTTATTATTTATTATTTATTATTTATTATTTATTATTTATTATTTATTATTTATTATTTATTATTTATTATTTATTATTTATTATTTATTATTTATTATTATTATTTATTATTTATTATTTATTATTTATTATTTATTATTTATTATTTATTATTTATTATTTATTATTATTATTTATTATTTATTATTTATTATTTATTATTTATTATTTATTATTTATTATTTATTATTTATTATTTATTATTTATTATTTATTATTTATTATTTATTATTTATTATTTATTATTTATTATTTATTATTTATTATTTATTATTTATTATTTATTATTTATTATTTATTATTTATTATTTATTATTTATTATTTATTATTTATTATTTATTATTTATTATTTATTATTTATTATTTATTATTTATTATTTATTATTTATTATTTATTATTTATTATTTATTATTTATTATTTATTATTTATTATTGATTATTGATTATTGATTATTTATTATTTATTATTTATTATTTATTATTTATTATTTATTATTTATTATTTATTATTTATTATTTATTATTTATTATTTATTATTTATTATTTATTATTTTTATTATTATTTATTATTTATTATTTATTATTTATTATTTATTATTTATTATTTATTATTTATTATTTATTATTTATTATTGATTATTGATTATTTATTATTGATTATTTATTATTTATTATTTATTATTTATTATTTATTATTTATTATTTATTATTTATTATTTATTATTTATTATATATTATTTATTATATATTATTTATTATTTATTATTTATTATTTATTATTTATTATTTATTATTTATTATTTATTATTTATTATTTATTATTTATTATTTATTATTTATTATTTATTATTTATTATTTATTATTTATTATTTATTATTTATTATTTATTATTTATTATTTATTATTTATTATTTATTATTTATTATTTATTATTTATTATTTATTATTTATTATTTATTATTTATTATTTATTATTTATTATTTATTATTTATTATTTATTATTTATTATTTATTATTTATTATTTATTATTTATTATTTATTATTTATTATTTATTATTTATTATTTATTATTTATTATTTATTATTTATTATTTATTATTTATTATTTATTATTTATTATTTATTATTTATTATTTATTATTTATTATTTATTATTTATTATTTATTATTTATTATTTATTATTTATTATTTATTATTTATTATTTATTATTTATTATTTATTATTTATTATTTATTATTTATTATTTATTATTTATTATTTATTATTTATTATTTATTATTTATTATTTATTATTTATTATTTATTATTTATTATTTATTATTTATTATTTATTATTTATTATTTATTATTTATTATTTATTATTTATTATTTATTATTTATTATTTATTATTTATTATTTATTATTTATTATTTATTATTTATTATTTATTATTTATTATTTATTATTTATTATTTATTATTTATTATTTATTATTTATTATTTATTATTTATTATTTATTATTTATTATTTATTATTTATTATTTATTATTTATTATTTATTATTGATTATTGATTATTGATTATTGATTATTGATTATTTATTATTTATTATTTATTATTTATTATTTATTATTTATTATTTATTATTTATTATTTATTATTTATTATTTATTATTTATTATTTATTATTTATTATTTATTATTTATTATTTATTATTTATTATTTATTATTTATTATTTATTATTTATTATTTATTATTTATTATTTATTATTTATTATTTATTATTTATTATTTATTATTTATTATTTATTATTTATTATTTATTATTTATTATTTATTATTTATTATTTATTATTTATTATTTATTATTTATTATTTATTATTTATTATTTATTATTTATTATTTATTATTTATTATTTATTATTTATTATTTATTATTTATTATTTATTATTTATCATTTATCATTTATTATTTATTATTTATTATTTATTATTTATTATTTATTATTTATTATTTATTATTTATTATTTATTATTTATTATTTATTATTTATTATTTATTATTTATTATTTATTATTTATTATTCATTATTTATTATCTAGTATTTAGTATTTATTATTTATTATTTATTATTTATTATTTATTATTTATCATTTATTATTTATTATTTATTATATTCATTATTTATTATTTATTGTTTATTGTTTATTATTTATAATTTATTATTGACTATTTATTATTTACTATTTATTATTTACTATTTATTATTTATTATTTATTATTTATTATTTATTATTTATTATTTATTATTTATTATTTATTATTTATTATTTATCATTTATTATTTATATATTATTTATTATACATAATTATTATTCATAATTTATAATTTATAATTTCAATTTGTAATTTATAATTTATGACTCATAATTTATAATTTATTATTCATCATTTATTTTTTAGTGGAGGCTACACAAGTTGATTTTAGATGTTTAGCCTGCCGTACAACTCAAATGGGACGTGTAGCATGCCACACATCCCATTTGAGGCGCGTAGCATGCCGCATGGCCCATTGAGCCGTGTACACGACTCAAAGAGCCATGTACAGAGTTGTGTACACGGCTCAATGAGCCGTGAATTTAACATTAACTTTTTTGTCCTTGTGGTTTCTTTTATTTTATTTTTTTGAATCCTTCCAGAAACCTGAATTCCAAGCATCAAATAGGTATAAACAGTATCTTCCCACATTTTTCTGTGTTTGATCAAAGGGAATTTTGATTCTACTGGAAATTTTTCATTTTCTGTCAAGAAAAAAAATTCTTATTATTCTTCTTCCCCTTTGTCTCCAATTGGAAATTTTTCCTTTTTAAAATATGACCTCATATCTGCATTCCTTGTAACAAATTGATATTTAATGAATTTTCACATGTCACATCAACTGAATTATTTCTATCATTGAATTCTACAAACAATTCTAGCCCAGAAATTCCTCACCGCAGGTCTGGAGGCATCATATTGAACCCCCTAGGGCCCAAATCAATGTTTAAAGGCCTTTGGGGGCCCACCAAGCCCACAAAATGTGTGTTTTTTCACCCCAGGCACTTTTCTAAAACTCAAAAATGTGTGGAAACGATTTATTGTCTATTTTCTCTCATTTTTTTGTATTGCCACAACTTTGTAAGGTTTCAAAAATTTAATGGGGTGGGAGACCATGCTAGAAGGTTTAATAATAATGAAAAAACTTACCTTGCCAATGCTAATGATTCATTTGTTTTTCCAATTTTTTCAAAAAAATAACTATCTTGAGGCCTTTTTTGAAAAAGGTGTCATTTAGTGATTTGCAAGATGCGGTTTTATCCTGGGAATTTTCAGTTGATAAATCGATGAAGATGATGAACAAGAAGAAAAAAAAAACTTGAAGACAAAGCTTGTTAAATCTGAGAAGGAAATTTTATTAATTTTCTTTTAGTGAGGCTTCAACACCTTTCCCTTCCATTTTTTGTTTTGACCAGCAAATCCTTTTTGAAGAAATAATTCATTATATTTTTCACATGGATTATCCTTGCCCACTTAATGCACTAGATTTCTATTACTTTCTAACTTCCAATATATATAATTTTTTCAATGTGTCTTTAAAGTGAAGGGATGTGAACCACTGGACTGGCATTTTCTCAATTAAAATATTCACTCCTCTGAAATAATATGGGGGACTCCCAATTATTGAAAATGAAACATTTGCTATTGTGGCAAAACAATTTTGATTTGTAGCTTTAGAGCTTAATTTTGGCTTGGAAGAGGTCCTTGATGAAACATTCTTTTTCTTCTTTTCAAGGGATGGTTGGAACAAGAACCTATCTGGGAATTTCACATTATCAAGATATACTTCATAAAATTCTCCAATGCTTTAGCTTATTACATAACCTAAGAGATGCTACACTATGATAATTGAGGTTGAGAAGATTCAATATGTAAATAAACAAGACACTTGTGTGCTCTTGGAGGTCCTCTAACAGTGAGGACACTTCCATTCCAGGATTTCACCAATCTCCAGTTGGGTGAAATCACCCTGGGTTGTTCAGAAGAAAACCTCAAGACAATAGAACCTGATAACTCACAACTTGTTGTCCTCTCATCTTTCTTTGAGGTCCTCTGATATTTCCTCAAGAGCTACTTGAGACATATTTTCTTTTCTTTCTTTTTGTTTTTTCCTCCTTTATTTGTCTTTATCATTCTCACACTTCTTATTTCCTCAAGACCTCCTTGACACATATTTTCTTATCTTTCTTTTTGTTTTTTCCTGTTTCCTTTCTTTATTTGTCTTTATCTTTCTCACACTTCTCACTTTTCAATATCTGATCTCAATCAAATAGTAACGGGTGAGATTGATAAAATCCAATCTCAAAACAATCAAATCAGATTAATTCATCCCACCATTCATTCCGTGTTCCATTTGGCTATTGTCTCAAGCCCAAATGTTGTTTTCATAACAATCAATCATACACATCATGTTGGTTCTTCTATCTCTCTGACTTTGGCAACCATTTTTTGTCTCAACCTCTCTCCCTAACATGTTTCTTTTGGTTTAATTTTCTGTAATTCAATTCAGCCTTATTATTTAAACAATAGCTAACACTTGAAGTAAGATATGATTTATACTTAAAATATTAATCTTTCTTTATTTTATATTTTCTTCTAACAGGGTTGAAAAATATCAATCTTCAATTTTGATTTCTATCTGATATAACAAAATTCTATTCCTTTCCCACTTTCTGAAAGGAAAATTCATTTTTTTAAAATTCCACTCAGCATCTAGTTTTTTGTTTATTTTTTTGAGCTATGCTTATTTTTTTGAGCTATGTTTATTTTTTTCAGCTATGTTTCTTTTGTTGAGCTATAAGCTAATATTTATCCCTTTTTCTTCAATTTTCAGATGAGGTTAATTTTTTCCCTTTTAAAATCAATTTTTCACTTTCAAACTGAGTTTAAGCTTTTTTTTAAAGAGAACCAATTGGTTTTAATCAATTTCAAGAAATTTATTTTTGATTTGATTCATATTAGGGCCTATCAAAGTTAATAAAACCCGCCATTTTTTAATGGCGGGTTTCAAACCAAATCCTCCATTTCAAACCCGCCATTAAAAATAAAAAATACCACTTATTTCACAGCAGACATGTCAGTGTGACCTGGAAATAATTGGGTTTTTTTAAATAAAGTATTTAAAGGCTTCAACCACCTTTCCATGTCATCCACCCCTGAATTCACACCTCCTTTTGACTCCGACCTCATAGGAAAAAAAAATTGATTCCTTGCTCTTCATCTCTTCATCACTATCCTCATCACTTCATCACTCTCATCCTTTTATTGCTTTCATCAAATCCAGCTAACTCTCATAGAATCACTATCATTATCACTTCATTGCTCTCATCTGGTTATTGCTTTCATCAAATCCAGCTAACTCTCATTGGATCACTATCTCATAAATTCATCCCTCTCATCCCTTTATTGCTTTCATCACATCCTAACTCTCATTGATTTATCCATCTTTTCACTTCATCACTCTCATCTCTTACTATTCTCTTTGATTCATCACTCTGATTATCTCATCACATCATCACTCTCACCACTTAAACACACTCATACCCCTTCATCCCTTCATCCCTCCTACCATTTTTAAATGGCCCCTCAGAAATCCTCCCCCTGAAAATCCACTAAACAATCCAATGGACCAAAGCAAACATCCCCCAGGAACTCAACATCCAAAAATTCTCCCCCATCAGCTTGCAAAGGCTCAAGTCAGCTCAAGAGAGCTGATAACATCATCCTGGTAAACTGGCTCAAAATTCTATCCAACTGAAATGCTTGCTTTGGATCCAACAATGAAACATGTGTTGGAAAATGTCCATCCTCTAAGGTCAATGGTTATCTCCTGATGGACAATGAACTCAGGAGCAAAACAAAAGGTAGGCTGGATCTGTCATCCAAACAGATGAGGGAGTGATTCAAGAATTATTGAGCCAAGTACAAAAAGGCCCACTCCATGTCAATCTCCACAGGCTTTGGTATCACTGACTCTGAAAAAGCCAAGGGAATCAACTTGGTGGTTGATAAGTTGGACTGCATTTTTCCTTTTTATATTCAAATGGATGAAATCTTTGGAAAGAAGGACAACATCACGCCCCTAGCTTCTTTTGATTCTCAACAATCCAATTCAGTTGATGCTGAGGACCTGACTGGGGATGCTAAGCCTAGAAATGGTGATCCCAAAGAAACCTATGAGTGGCACCCATCCAATGCGGAGGAGGATATTCAAACGCAATTAGCTCCAATAATGTCTACTACTGCATTGATTGAGGAGTCAAACCCAACCATGGACCCCTCCCCTTGTTCTTTGTATTTCTCTCTTCCTGGGGTGGAACAACTGGAGAACTTGGCCAATGAGGAGAATGTCATTCCCATATCATCATTTCCATCAACCTCTGCTCAAGTAAGGAACCAAGTTCTTTTCTGTTGTTTCCAGTTTATCCTGACTGATTTAGTTTCAAAAGAAACAGGCTCATCCATTCCTGAATGGCCAAAAACTCAAGCAAATGGGGCCTCTGACATCCCCTTCAAATGAGAGCAATGATGTTCCCACACAAACCTACTCTGCAAAGGGGAAGCAAAAGGCCTCTGATTCCATCAACATCAACCCCAATACCATTCAAAAGAGGAGAAACACTTCAAATTTTTTGGGCTTTGAGGAGATCATGGAGAAGCAAGATTCAAGGAAGCCCATTGGATTCTCCTTGATTTCAAAATCAAGCTCATTCCTTTTCCCCTCTGAAAAAAAGTGAAATTGCAAATTGAAACCGAAAAACTTCAGTTTGAAAAGGAGAAGTGGGATTGTCAAATGGCTATTGATTTTCAAAAGCAGAAAGCCAAGAGTTTGGCTCATCAGCAAAAATGGGATGCTGAGTGGAATTTGAAACAGGCTGAGCTAGAATTTCAAAAAATAGGAAAAGGAGAAGGATTGACAGCAAGTGCAACTGCAAATGGAGAGGGAACAACTGGCAACAGAAAAAATGTATAAGTATCTCCATTTTCAATGGTTTATACAAAGCCCCAAAATCTGTAACTGCCTCTTCTCTTTTGATGCATTTTTAGTTTTATTTTTATTCAATTGAAATCATTTTGCTCTCACTTTACAGAGGATGATTCAGGGTTAATTATTCACTCTGATCAGGAGGAAGACTGGGAGGAACCATTGACCCAATACTTGATTTTTTTTTCATAAACAAATGGCGCTGCTAATATTAAATCAGTTAAAATTCAGAATTTAAGGGAATAAAATCCATACTTAACCAAGTCAAAGGCTTTTGCAATTCAGAACTGGAATTTGGTCCCTCCAGGTTTTGGTTTTTGTAAAAGGCCAATGTTAAATTTTCAACCTTGCAACCCCCCTGCACAACTTAAAATGGGTTGCATGGCGCAACTCACAACCCTGTTAGGGTTGCATGGCGCAACTCACAACCCTGTTAGGGTTTCAAGCTTCCAGTTGCAACCTTGCAACCTCTGGTAGTTCTGACTAGCCCCTTGCAACCCATCTTAGTTGCAAACAGCTTCTCACAACCCAATAAGAGAAAGAGATGTTGAATAAAAAAGAAGATACATATAAAAAAAATTAATAAAAAAATAAAGAAAAATTAATAAATATGAATAAAAATAAGGCCAAAATGAAAATTAATAAATATGAATAAAAATAAGGCAAAAAATAAATAGAAATAAATAAAAATAGATAAAAATGAAGAGTCTATGGAGCAGCCCTTCTGAAATATACAAGTTCAACTTGACACAACCTAAAGTAAAAACACCAAAAAAAAAGACAAGTAACTTGAAAAGCACTAAATTAAAAACACCAAAAAAAAGACAGGTCACTTGACAAGCCCCAAAGTAAACACCAAAAATAAAAGAAAAGTAAAACTTGACCAGTCTTAAAGTTAAAGCACCAAAAAAAAAACAAGTTCAACTTGTGTTAAGCTGATCTCATCACAAGAATTTGAAATACTCCTTCTGATGGGATCAGCCCCACACAATTTGAACTGACTTACAAATAAAATCTCATTAAAAAAACTCATCATGTTGATTGGAACCAAAAGACTCAAAATAATCATTTTCAAAATGTGATAACCCTTTATATTAATAGAATTACAAGATCAGCATCAGAACCCAAACCCAAATGATGAAATTAAAATGAGGTATATAAATTAGATTTAAACTCAAGTTGATCTTTGAGTTGATCAACCCAACCAGAGGCTTTTTTGTATGTCATGGAATGTGGTTTGGAAACTATGGGTGGGATTGGAATCACATCTCCCTTAAGAACAAACTTGACCCAATTGTTATTGTTAAAAAAGCAAATGAACATAGGATCTGATTGTCCTTTTACACAAATTTTCATAGTAGTAAAAGTTAAACATGATTCCAAGAAATGAAACATATTGGTCTTCCATGAGTATCTGCTATTATTTAACCCATGTAAAGATTTGAAAGCCATTTTGAAGAGGGAATCTTTTCATTGATGTGATCAACATCAAGTCTTTTTTCTATCTTTTGAACATCTTCAATGCCACCAAGGATCATAGCATAGCACGTCTTATTTTTCCTCAATGTTTCAAGCATTTTTTTTATTAATTGAAAACATCCATGATCATCATACCCAAGTGATTTAGAAATGAATCTAAATCCACAATTTCTATCACCAAACAAATCCCAAAACCCTCCCAAGAACTTAAGTAAGTTCTCAGGTATTTGAGTGAGGTAATTATATTCCTAAAATAAAAAATTATTTAGCCCAAATTCTAATCTCATTAAAGGAATCACCACTCACCAAGGATGAGCTTCTGTTTGACTCCTCCATTGCTCCTGCTTCATCCTTTGAAAAAGAATCTTATTCCAATGGCACAAAACCCAATGAATTTTCAGCCTCTTCCGCTGAAATATGAAATTCAGATGAAGAGCCATCCTTGCAATACAAAAAAAATCACCGCATTAGTTTGTTAAACCATAAAAATGAACATTTCTCATAATGAAATAATTTCTATTTTTCATCTTCCTGGTCCACTTTTGAGCGTTTCTTCAGTCTTGTCCTCTGAACTAAGAGAGTAAGATGAAGAGTTGTTGTTGCACTACAGAAATCATTTTCCCATCAGTTCATTAAACCATAAAAATGAAAATTTCTCACTCAGAATAAAAGAATTACTGTCTTTGGTCTTTTGGGTCCCCTTTCAACTAATTTTTCCCTCTTAATTGATTTTTCAATGTGTTCAAATTTTGAAATCTCACAACCAGTTTCTTTCAATTTTTGTTGACTGAGGCTTGACATTAACACCTTTGGCTCAAGCCTTGGCTTGGCAATCAAAGTGGCTCTATTCCTGAGCATTGAAGTTAGAATATCCAACCTAACTTCTTTAGGTTGTTCCCTATACGTGGAATTCCACTTGTTTAAAATTTCAAATTCTTCAACCAGCCCTGGATTGGTTTCAAACTGTCAAAGCCAAAAGAATTATAAATTTTTTAATCCAATAATTAATCTTTCAATCCAATAATTAATTTGTCAATCCAATAATTAATCTGTCAATCCAATGATTAATCTTTCAATCCAATAATTGATCTTTCAATCCAATAATTAATCTGTCAATCAAATAATTAATCTTTCAATCCAATAATTAGTCTTTCAATCCAATAATTAATCTGTCAATCCAATAATTAATCTGTCAATCCAATAATTCCTACCCTTCAAAAAAAGCCACTTAATTCATTGGAAGGGTGATAGTCTACCTGCAACTGATGATGAACATCCTCAGGCACAATGGATTCTCTTGATGCTAGTATTTAACCTAAAATGTGGGAACAAGGCAAGCCCATTTTTTTTTTGAATATGACTTGGAGAACACCTCGCCATCATGATTGAGCTTCAACTTCTCAAATTGTTTTCCAATATGTTTCATTGCCTCAATTGAAAATTTGTAACACACAGGTAATATTTCTGTTTGAAGACCTGTTCCCAACTTTATTTGAGATTTTTCAAGTGCTGCATGGACTTATTAGATTTTAATTTCAATATTTCCTTCAAGGTGTTTCCACACATCCAAAATGTTCCCCTCAGATCCCATGAGAAATCTTTTGAAATTAGAATGGGCCCCTTCTACCCAAGATTTTGTTTTCTTTCCAAAGTCTGGGTAGACACAATTCCAAGCCATTAAAAACATCTCTTTGATAGGGAAAATATTCCTTTCCATATACTGGAGTACATCCTTTTGGTCTTTCAGGAAGCACTGTATACAAGTTTCAAATTAAGCACTCCCAGCAGAGATAAATAGAAGAAGCAATAATTGGCATACTCTGAGTTCTGCATCATTTACTTCTGCCTTCCTCTCAGTTCTAGAGGCCCCATACTTGGCCCAAAGAGTAATGAAACTTTGCCATCCTTCATTGTCATTACTGAAGCTCACTTTAAAGTTTTCTTGGATTTCTTTAGACAAGTGCCAGGAGCACAACTGCCTGAATGACCCAGGGAAACTGTGTTTAATAGCACAAATAATGGATTTTTCACGGCCCATCACAAGGAATTTTTGAAGCCTCTTGGGACCATAAGCCAACTCCTTTAATGCATTCAAGGCCCAACAGTAGAACTCATACTTTTATTTTTTTATAAAAAAAAGCCTTTTTAAAGTGTTTTTGTTGGCATTCATCCCTGAAACATGCAATAGAGGGATGTTGTACTTATTTGCTTTATAGGTACAATCCAACGATGCAATATGATGTTATTTTTTACAATGTTTTATAGACTCAGGATGGTCCAAGAAAAGGGCCTCTAAGTGACCCTCTCCACCATATTTGGACCTGGAAACCCACTGGGATTTCTGGAGCATTTCTAATGGAGTGTCCATAACACCTTTCCCATCCAGTTCAACAAGCTTTACCATTTTCTTAGTGTTATAGATTGTTGTATTGTCAATTTATTCTCCACCATAAATCTTGCTCAATTTCCTCCTAAATTTAACTGTATTGAGCCCATCTTTCATGCCTTCCCAAAGTAAATTTAATGCTTGACCTGATATCCTCCCCAGTTGAGGATGCACTGAAGGAATTTCTGATGAATGATGATTTTTTAGGCCATTTGTAATGGAGAGATTCCACCTGGGATCTGCTAATTTCCCATCTTTATGGATAATGAATTGAAACACAAAATTCCTAGTGTGAGTTTGCCTTTGAACTTCAGTGAGAAATGGCCCTTCATAAACCCCAAATCTGTCACAAGCTAGATCAAAAGATTTGTCTCTCCTTGAATTGAAAGTAATCAATGCGTAGCCATGCATGGCTTCCCATTTCTGAAAATAAATCTTGGCTTCTTTCCTAGTATAAAATGCTCTCACAGGAGGAGGCTCAAGCGGTTCTGGAACCCCTAATTTACATTAGTATTTTTCAAGCCAAATCCTTCTCAGTCAAATGACATATGAAATGTGAACCCACCAAGTTAAGTCAATTAAAGTTGTGAGGGAACATCTTGTTCCAGTTTTGAAGAAAAATCTTGTTCCTTAATTGTAAATCTAGATGAGGATGCAATTGTAACTTCCAATGTTTTCTTTTCCAACTCCCTACCCCAATCCCTAGATTTGCCCAAAACCTTTTTAAGTACACTTTTAATTAAGTCCCTTAAAGTAGCCTTCTTTAATCTGGAAGGGCTTGGGCTTGCCACTGTTCCCCTAAACCAAAGGAATTTGACGGAAATTTAGCATTCAATTCAATTTTTAATTCAAAAACTCCAAAAGTTTGCTCAATTTTGGGTTGAGAAAAATTAATTTCTGCAATGGGTGTTTGGTGTGTGTGTACAGTGGGTGGAAAAAAAGCATGGGACTGTTTTTCAAAGCAACCACACCAGGGTACTTCAAAAAATGTAAATGAAGCCCTGGGTGTCACAATCTTGCTGTTGACCAACCCATCTTTGGGCTCCCACTCCATCCCACCCATTGCCACATCACCACCAACTTGGTTTTGGGTTTTGATGTCTGAATACTCGATTGATCCAGAAAACAAGGATGGTAAGTGATTTTTTTTTGAATCTTATTCTTCATATTTTATTCTGATTCATGTTTTTTTTGTTGATATTTTTTCTTCTTTGGGTGATTGGTTGTTTCAGAAGATCAAGACAGTCCAACCACCAGAAGAGGGTACAATCACAATTGTTGGATTGGTTTTTAGAACAATGTGAACCACCTCCACTCCAATTCAACCTCAAACCAATATAACATCAAGCCTCTCAAGGCACCTCAAAGTGGGAAAAGTGCAGAGAAAGCAAACAATATGAACATCAGATGCATAGAGAGCTTGAATTAATGTATTTAGCGGCTCCCATGACTTCTGACCTAAGTATCTCAACACTATCATCACCATCTCAGCAAGGCCATCAAAAATCAACATCAATCAAAAGTGGTTTTAATTAATTTTAGAAATTAACATTTCTTTCAGTCAAATCATTCCTTTTTCTCCTCTCTAACACCCCTATAAAGAAGAAAAAAAATTTTATGGTACAGAATTTTTCATTTTTTTTCCCTCCGGCATGTTTTTCAAGGGTTTTGTGCTTTTTTTGATTTTTTTTTTTTCAAAAATTATAATTTGATATTTTTCAAATTTTGATTTTTGTACAATTAAATTACAGATTTTAAAATACATAATACCATGAATAAATCTAATTAAGTGCCTTTTTTGAACAATACATTTAGCTTGGAACACAGGTCTGAAAATAAATGGACTGTTTTAGGTCAGTCAGTCCCATTATTTCTGTCCACCCACTGTACATGGTGTGTGTCAAGAGTTTTTGCCAATAGGAAGAATGTTTGATTTCAAAGTTTCTCTTTGGTCCAATAGTCCCACATAGTATTCTAGATCCCCAAATTTGGGTTGAAAGCACTTACATTTGCTCCAGGGGTGCCTAGCAACCCCAAATTCCCCCTCAAATGGCCCATTTAGGGGGGGAGAGAGTGGCACAAATGGGCCAGAAAAACATGCAAGACCCCAAATGCAACTTGCGCATCCCCTGGGGGGTTCTGATCACTCAATTGCGACCCAAAATAAGGTTTCAAATCCCCAATTGCGACACAAAATGGGTCGCAAATGGGAGTTTGCAAGCCCTGGAAGATGCGGGAGTTGCTAGCAACCTGGCTTGCTACTTTTTGGGCCGTGATTGAACGTTTGAAACCTGTATGGGTTTTGAAAGTGCATTCACACCTGTTTGAAAACCTGAGGTTGTGAATATAACATTGGCCTTTGTAAAATATTTCTAGGCTAGGAAATTATTGATCCAGAGAGGCTAATGTTGGATCAAAGAAAAAATTTGAATTAACTTTTTCAAATAGGGAAGAATTTAATCAGAATTATAGGCCTAGATTTTAGGAATATCAGAATTTGAATCCTATGCGGGTCAATCATGAGTTTCCTTTGTATTGGTAACAATGGCCTGAGGATCAAGAGCTTTTTCCTACATATCCCTTGAATCAGATCTGTGGGCATCAATTTGGGCTAGAGGGGTTATTTTGGCCTTTCTCCAAATTATTTAATTCATTTTAATGAAAACAGGATTGAATGAATCAAATTTTTCAACCAATTATTTGATCCCATTGGGTTTATCAGCTTTTGGTATACCAAAGCTGTTCACTTGGAAATATAGTGGAATTTTTTTTCCCTGATGCTGGAGTTCCCAAATTTCTCTTTAATTCTATTGATTAGAAATAAAACCTAATTCTATTATATTCTCAAGCTCATTTTCCATCAGGAGATAATCATTAAACTTAGAATATGGGGGTCTTCCAACCAATTTTTAATTTTTGGGCCCAAAGGAAGCAGAATATTTGGAGGAACCTTTGAGTCAGTTGAAAGGATGAGGTTCTATTCTTTCTTTAGTTGAACCAAAAATTTTGAAGACAAGGGAGAAGGAGTTTCTATTTTCTATTTCCTTGGTGAGTTTTTCCTGGTTTTTGCACATTTATTGCAACACTTTTTTTTATGAGGGGCCATTTTGATTGAGAGGTGAAGAGAAATGAAGTGTTGAGGTGGGGAGTGTTAGTTTGTGAATGAAAATTTAAGAGTGAGGAATTTATGAGTTGGAGATTGTGGAGAAGCGATGGAAAGATGGATAGAAATGAATTGATGATTTTTTACCATTTAAAATGGGGTTAGTAGGAAGTCAATCTCAACTGTGTTTGACAAGTTTCACAAAAGATTGATACAGTGCAAGTAAAAAGGTGCTTTCATTATTTTCTTCCATTTTGCATTGATAAGTGTTATAATTATGGCCAGCAATTAGCTTAGGAAAATGAGCAGTATTTAAAGCAAAAGAAATTCTGGAAAACTTGTGTCAAGAATTGATTGATGGGCTCTCACAATGGGGCAACACGTTGGATGCTATTGTTGATGCATTCAATTGGATGATGAATTAATGGATGGAAAAAAGCAGAGAGAAGAGCTCCTTAAGTACAAAAGATTGGCCTCCTGTGAGCCCATGATACAACAAGCCAAAAGGCAAATTTTCCGCCCCAAAAGATCTCTACAGGCTCTACAGACCTTGTTACTTAGTTTGGACTACATCAGCCCGAATGGCATCAGTCCTTGAACCATTAAGACCAGCCTATTCTGGTCCATTCAGGCGTTTCCACCACTACAGGGCTGAACCAGCCCCTTTTCTGTTCAATCCCCTGGCTGGTTGTCCGTTACAACCAGCCCAGTTACTCTTATTTCCTTACTTACAGGCTGGTTGCCTCATGCAGCCAGCCCCTGGCCCCACATATGGGCCAGGTGGGACCCAGGACTCACCTGGGTCCGGTCTCAACCTCACTTGGGGGGGTTGTAACCAGCAGACATGCCACCCCACCTCTTTCTCTCAAAATCCCTGGTGGGGGCGGTCAAATCCCCTCACCAGGGGCCCTGGGGGTTGATACCCCCAGGGCTTTGTCAGGAATAGTGGGCTGGGGGATGGTCAGATCCCCTCAGCCCATTGCTCCTCCCCCTTGGTAAAGGGTGGGGGAGAGAACCCCTCTCACTTTGTTGGTGGGAGGGTGATCAGATCCCCCCAACCAGTTGCTCTCCTTGCGGCCAGCATTTTCATCCCCTGGGCAAGGGGTTGATGAAATCCCCCCTGCCCTGACCAACTGCCTTGTTGCGGTTGGTTGCTGGCCGTTTCAATCCAGCAAGACACCCCCTCCCCCTTGCAATGGCAAGCCAGGGGAGGGGCAGGGAGCCGGGGCCGCTGTGGAAACTAAAGGGGGCAAAACCCCAGAAGTTTTCCTTGAGTTTGGGAAGTTATTGATCAAAGTGTCTGTAAGGAGATTGGATGCAGCCGTTCAAGAGAGAGATAGAGTGAGAGGGAGGGAGCAATAATAAGATGAATTCATTCTTTTCCAATCCAATCCAATCCAATGCCATAAAAAGTAATATCCTAAAGTGCAGTCCAGTCAGTAAAGCAAAGTGAAGTGGGGTGAAGTGTTTTTCCCGTCCTTCCCCCCCCTCCTTCCTCTATCATATAACCCGGAGTTGAGAGCAAAGTATTTAAGTCCTCCCTTTCAACCCTAACCTAAGTACAACCACAAGTAACAAGAAAGAGTGATGAAATACAGCCCTAAGCCGCAGAACCCTAGCCCAACCCTATCCCTCCATCCCTTGCCATTACCCGCGCCCTTTGGTATTAACGCAGCCCGGTTCGTCCGCCCGCGCGCGTCCGCCCAACAACCCGTTCCAATATCTGGGGCGTACCCACATGACCCAATCCGCGCGTCTTGCAATGCGCAGTCCGATCTGTGCAAGCTTTCCAATCCGCGTGAGCCTTCCAATCCGCGCAAGCTTTCCAATCCACGCAAGCTTTCTGATCCGCGCAAGCTTTCCAATCCGCGCAAGCTTTCCTATCAGCGCAAGCTTTCCGATCCGCCAAGCTTTCTGATCCGCGCGAGCCTTCCAATCCGCGAAAGCTTTGCGGTCCGCGAAAACTTTCCGGGCCGCGCAATCCGTTGTCTCCCGTCTCCAGGTGCTGAGCCCGACCCGACCGCTGCTGGGTCTAGCTGACTGCTGCTGAGCCCGCAGAGCGGCTAGCTGCGGCAAGGCCCTGCCCATTGCTGAGAGCGCCGCCCGCAGCCCTTTTCTAACTTGCTTCCATAAAAGAGCACCACATCCCCCCCCAACTTGAGTTCTGTCCCCAGAGATCTCCCACCATCTCACCTTCCGTAGTTATCCTTTCTCCTTTGTATTTAGCGCCTATACACAAAAAGACATAGGTTGTGCGCGATTGAGTAGCCTTTGGTCTTGTGAGTCCCTGAGCAAGAATAAGAACCGCGCGCAATATCCGCGCCTTGGAGAGAGAAGATCAGCGCCAGTGAGAAATTGGAAAAGGTGAGAAATCCGCGCCAGTGAGACTCTGAAGGTGAGAAATCTGCGCCAGTGAGAGTCTGAAGGTGAGAAATCCGCGCCAGTGAGAGTATCGGCAAGAGTACATGGGGAGACCTTGGCGTGCCAGTGTGCGTACGCAATCCTCAAGAGAGACAGGAAGAGGAAAGAAAAGAAAGAAGAAGAAAAAAAGAAAAGGAAGAATGAATAGATAAGAAGTAACAAGAGTTTTTTTTTTTTTTTTTTTTTTTTTTTTTTTTTTGAGCCCGCGTCCTGCGTCTGGACACCAACCTTCTACCCCGCGCTAGCTCCCCCCCAACTTTGCCGCTGTCCTCAGCCGACCGCACCCCACCCATCGCCAGATCCGTGGAGCGTTGCCTCAACCAATCCCGCAGGGACCTTGTTTGCAAATTGTTGTCCCAAACCGCCTAGGTGCACCTCCCGCCGCCAAGATCCTCCTGCATCCTTTGAAATTCGAGCCCATCTGTGCGCAAAACCCAAACA
Organism: Puccinia polysora; assembly: GCA_025617555.3. Classification (NCBI taxonomy): domain Eukaryota; kingdom Fungi; phylum Basidiomycota; class Pucciniomycetes; order Pucciniales; family Pucciniaceae; genus Puccinia; species Puccinia polysora. The sequence continues at coordinate 30,514,432 of CM062626.1, forward strand.
AAAGCAAACACCCCCAGACGTCCTTACAACAACCCGCCGTGGAGGAGGAAAGAGGCTTTGAAACCCTTTCAATCCCAGCTCTCTTCTCCCCCACCCCGTCCACACAACATCCTTTGCCCTTTGCCCTTCTTGCGGCCTTGTTCTCCCCTCCGGAGATTTCTTACCGCTCCCTGCCCGCCAGACCGCGCGTGACCACTTGATCCTTCCGCCCCACCCCACCGTCTGTCCATTCCGCGCCCGTCCTTTCCATTGCTGCCACTACCCTTTCCAAATGCGCGCTCCCCGCCGTCAAAGAGGTCCGGCTCGGGTCGTGATTCTCCAACGCGTGGTCCGTCTCTTCCGCCTCCGCGTGTACCTTCTTTGCAAGATCCGTCCGCCGCTTGCCAATTCCCAGTCCGCACGGAGCATCCATTTCCTGTTCCTTTGTCCTCGCCCGCTTCCTGTCAGTAGGCCGCACCGGTTCCATTGAGTCCCGCTTCCCCAACACATTCTTAGCCCCCACTGGGGAAACCAATTCCGCGTTTGAATCCGCTGTCCGGTCCCTTTGTCCTGTCCGCCAACGGTTGTTGTCCTCCCCATTTGCGCACACGCGGGGCGCAGAAGCGCTGGGAGACTGAATACTGTCCAGATAGGCCTTGAGGCCCCTTGCCACCTCCGCAAGTTCCCTAGCCCAAGAGATGGTTGCCGGTGGTTGGGCCGGAAAATACTCTGCCCTGTAGTACTCCAGCTCAGCGTAGTCCACTTCCCCTTGCAACCGGGTCCCGTCGCGCGCACCTGCCTTGTAACCCAATTCCGCGGATGGCTTGAAATTGTCCTTCCAAAAGCAAGAACCGCGCCTCCCCCATCTTGCCAGCATGTCCTCCTTCAGTTCCGGCAAATCCAGGTTCAGGTAGCCTCCCATCTCCTCCACGTCCCAAAGCGCTTCCACGTCCTTGATGAACAGGACAACATGGCGCGCCTTCTCAAAATCCGAAACACCTTCAGAGTCCGCAATTGTTTCATACCGCAAGATGAATCGCTCCACTTCCGCAATGTTGAGTCAAATATGCGGGTAAATCCATGGGGTAGCGCGGAAGCCGTGGGAGGAGGAAGGAAGAGAAGCGGCTGTTGGTAGCATCCTTGAGTACCTTTGAGAGACTTTGACAAAAGATCTTTCCCAGCCAGACCCCCAGATGTGGAAACTAAAGGGGGCAACACCCCAGAAGTTGTCCTTGAGTTCCAGAAGTTATTGATCAAAGCGTCTGTAAGGAGATTGGATGCAGCCGTTCAAGAGAGAGATAGAGTGAGAGGGAGGGAGCGATAATAAGATGAATTCATTCTTTTCCAATCCAATCCAATCCGATGCCATAAAAAGTAATATCCTAAAGTGCAGTCCAGTCCGTAAAGCAAAGTGAAGTGGGGTGAAGTGTTTTTCCCATCCTTCCCCCCCCTCCTTCCTCTATCATACAACCCGGAGTTGAGAGCAAAGTATTTAAGTCCTCCCTTTCAACCCTAACCTAAGTACAACCACAAGTAACAAGAAAGAGTGATGAAATACAACCCTAAGCCGCAGAACCCTAGCCCAACCCTATCCCTCCATCCCTCGCCATTACCCGCGCCCTTTGGTATTAACGTAGCCCGGTTTGTCCGCCTGCGCGCGTCTTCCTGACAACCCGTTCCAATATCCGGGGCGTACCCACATGACCCAATACGCGCGTCTTGCAATGCGCAGTCCAATCCGTGAAAGCTTTCCGATCCGCGCAAGCCTTCCGATCCGCGCAAGCTTTCCAATCCGCACAAGCTTTCCAATCCGCGCAAGCTTTCCGATCCGCGCAAGCTTTCTGATCTGCGCAAGCCTTCCAATCCGCGCAAGCTTTCCGGTCTGCGCAATCCGTCGTCTCCCGTCTCCAGGTGCTGAGCCCGACCCGACTGCTGCTGGGTCTAGCTGACTGCTGCTGAGCCCGCAGAGCGGCTAGCTGTGGCAAGGCCCTGCCCATTGCTGAGAGCGCCTCCCGCAGCCCTTTTTCAACTCGAATCCATAAAAGAGCACCACACCGCTGGCCCCTGCTCCCACAACAATGGCCGCCGTTTGCAACCAGCGGGGCCCATGCGGGATCCCTTGGCCGCCGCAACAACCCCGCGCGGGCCGTCGGGCCTCACATGGGCCAAACCAAGGGATAAAAGCAGCCCCAAGCGGGCCCAGCCCCAAGCGTGCTGCAACATGTGCAGCCGCTCGAAGGGGGCTCCCCAAGCCCAAAACCTGAGACAAACACACTTTGGGGGGTCAGCCCGTCTGGCCAAGTATGTCCAAAAAAACCTTTGGACCCAATTATTCCCATACAAGCCCATGGGGACGTATTTGCCCATATCCCCCACCAGGCCCATTAAGGCCAGTGTACCAATAGGCCTGTTTCACGCATTTTGAGGTCAGTTTCCCCAAATCCGTGACATCAACATGGGCCTGTACGGTCCTTGTATGGGCCGCAGAGGCCCACATGTGCATCCCATTTGGATTATACTTATAAGTCACACACGCATAAGTTAATATGTATTTTAACACACCCCCTTAATCCAAAAGGGTTGAAACCTGAATGTTAGTTACAAAGCCTTGATGCTTGAGAAGAGCTGCCACTTAATGGCTCTGGTCTAACTTAATAACATTCTTGCTCTTACTGACTTTCATTCCTAGCACCTGTTGCGCCAGACCAAGATCTTTTATCTTGAATTCCTTTTTGAGTGTCTCCATGACTCTCTCTTTACCATTTCCAATAATGATAATGTAATCAACCCATACAATCAAAATTGCATCCTTTCTTACAAAAAGACAAGGTTTTTCCTCAGAAGTCTTGAAACCAATCTGTATCAGTTTCTCACTCATGGTATTATACCACAATCTTGCTGCTTATTTCAATCCCTAAAGGTCTCTACACAGCTTGAGGAGATATTCTCCTTTATCTTCTGAAAGAAAACTTCTAACACAGATTTTCTTCATGGTTTCTGGTTTAGTGTCTACTTAACATTAACAAAAACCATCAGGGATTGACATATAAACAGTCTCCTCCTCTCCAAGTTTTGCATTCAAGTATGCTGTTACAAAATCAGCTTGTCTGATTTCTTCTCCCAAATCCACTGCCAGATCAATGATGTACCTGAAGGTGGACAACCTTCCAGTTGGTGAGAAAGTTGCTTGGTAATCAATACCCTCTCTCTGCTTGAAGCCCTGTGCAACACATCTAGCTTTGAATCTTTTCAAAACTCCATTGGTGTCAAACTTCTTGTTTAACACCAATCTAGACCCCACAATTGTCTTTCCTTTTGGAACAGAATCCCACTCAACCACTTCAAAGACACTATTATTTTCTAGAGAATCAAATTCCTCAAAAATGGCACTCTTCCAGTTGGATCTCTGATCAGAATTCATAGCTTGGCCAAAGCTATTTTGGTTAACCCTGTTACCCATTTCTGAACTCAACTCCAGGACTTCATTGAGCATACACTGTTCCTGAAATTTATCTTCCTCATATCCTGCGGCAGAATAATGGAACTTCCATTCCCCGTACCTATCAACTGGTACTCTAACCCTACCACTCCTTCTTACTGGAGGTGGAGGCTCATCAGGTTACAAATTAACAGACTCCCATGAAGCAGGCACTGAACCCTCAGGTGGAACATCTGCCATCTCTTCATCTTCTGGAACCACAAGTTCCTCATCCTTTGCTGATTAAATAGGTGCTAATTCTATTTATTTTTGTGACTTGTTTACAACAACTTCTTCACTCCTTTTGAGTGGAAATGTACTTTCATCAAATTTTACATCCCTACTACGGATAAACTTTCTTGTCCCTGGACAATAGATGCTATACAATTTAATTATTAAATCATAGCCTACAAGTGCCCCTGTTCTGGCTCTAGGGTCTAATTTTCCAACCATCTCATTATGGTGGAAACTATAATACACCAAGCAACCAATTGTTCTTAATTGTGATGTTTTGGGGTACAACTTTGAAAAATGATAATGAGGAATCTTCCCATTAACACTTACAATGTTATTCAACAGAAAGACTGTACAAATCAACTCAGCCCATAAGAAATTTGGTAGACCAGATTGATATATAAGAGTTCTGACCTTGTCCAGTAAATTCCTATTAATTCTCTCAACTATTCCATTATTTTGTGGAGTACTTTTAGTATTGGCTATATGAATGATACCATAATCTTTCAATAATCTCTCAAACTCTTTACTCACAAATTCACCACCTCCATCAGGTATAAACCTCTTGATCTCATTCATTAGACCATTCTGTTTCCATACTTTGAAGATTACAGAAACCTCCTCTGTGACCTGATCATTAGATTTAATTGGTTTAACCCAAACATAATTAGTTGCAGTATTAACTAAATTGATGAGTTATCTTGCCCCACCAAGGGACTTGTGTGTGAATGGCCCTGCCAAATCAATGGAAAATTCCTCTCTAGGAACATCAGTGCAATCCCTACTCTTTGAGAACACATTTCTATTCTTATCCCCTAAGGTACAACTCTCACAGTTTCTGTCCTTCACCTTATGGCCACTCCTATTGTGAGCAACAGTGCTCAAAGCTGAGATTTTGAACAAGCTTGCACACAAAAGCTTGTTACAAACCTGTCCACTAAGAAATTTTCTCCCATTCATATCAATAACAAACTTATCTTGTTTAAGATAACAAATCTGGAAACCTTTTTTCCACAACACTCCAAGGGACACAAGGTTATAAGGCAACTCTGGTACATAGAACACTTTCTCAAAAGAAATTTTGAAACCCAAGTGATTTGCAAGAATAACTTTTCCAATTCCTTTAATCTGAATTTTTCTGCCTTTCTGACCAATATTTAAAACTCCATCATAACCACTAAGATTTGAAAATAGATTTGGTTCAAAGAAAATGTAATCTGTACAGCCAGAATCAATCAAAACAAGAACATCCTCCTTCAATCCTACTTATAGGAAAGAAGCTTTATCAGTAACTTATAAGTTCTCATCTTTGAGGTTTAGATTACTCACTTTATAATCAAGGAAGTCCATTTCTTGATCCTCATCAATTTTGGCCTTCTTGTTGGGACCTTCTTCCCCAAAAAACATTTCCATTCAACCATCAAACACCACCATTGAATTTTTTTCAGTAGTGAGATTGACCTCCTTGTAATTCTCTTTGGACTTCTTCCTCTTCTTGGCCTCCCTAAAATCCTTAGAATAATGCCCCTTATTTTGAAAATTATAGCATAAGACCTTTGAAAAATCCTTTTCACCTTCTTGCAAGATGTTCCAGTCTTTCCAACAAGGGCTGTTCCAGAACCCCCTTTCATCTTGAACTGAAGATCATCCTTTTCAATCCTTTTCAGCACATCCTCCTCCCCAGGAAGAGGAGCCAATTGAGAAATAATTCTGACTAAAGAATCAAACTCCTTTGGTAGCTTCTGAAGGATTAAGAGTGACAAACACACAGGATCCATGTTAAGTCCTGATGACTTAAACTTGGCTATTCTAGACCTAGCCTCTGAAACAAACTGTTTAAAATTTGAATATTGTAACTTAAACAGTTTATTGAAAGCTATACCCTTCTGGTGAAAAGAATCACCAGCATACTTGGACTTAAGAAACTTCCAAAGGATGCTGCCCCTCCTCCTCTCATCTTCCCTAAGAGTATTGGCAACCCATATCACATGATTCTCATCAAGATGCCTAAGGATGAGATGATAAGACTTTTTCTCCCCTTCTGAACTGATCAAAGTGTCATCTGCATCCATTATCTCCCCACCACAGATTTTTTCCAGCTGACTATCCATAAGGAAAGCCCAAGCATTACAATTATGACTGTTCAGAACTATCTTGGTGGAGCTAACATCAGGGATATAGGACATCTTCTTGGAAAACTTGAGGTCTTTGAGGTTCTCCAGAGTAAGGTACAAGGTTCTAGATGGCTTGGAAGTAATGATGATGTTGTTACTGATAATGTGTTATAATTATGGCCAGCAATTAGCTTAGACAAATGAGCAGTATTTAAAGCAAAGAAAATTCTGGAAACCTTGTGTCAATAATTGCTTGATGGGCTCTCACAATAGGGCAACACGTTGGATGATATTTTTGATGGATTCAATTGGATGATGAACAAATGGATTGAAAACAGCAGGGAGAAGAGCTTCTTAATTAAAAAAGATTGGCCTCTTGTGAGCCCATGATACAACAAGCCAAAAGGCAAATTTTCCGCCCCAAAAGAGCTCTACAGGCTCTACAGACCTTGTTACTAAGTTTTGACTACATCAGCACGCATGGCGTCAGTCCTTAAAACCTTAGGACCAGCCTATTCTGGTCCATTCTGGTGTTTCCACCGTTACAGGGCTGAACCAGCCCCTTTGCTGTTCAATCCCCTGGCTGGTTTTCCGTTACAACCAGCCCAGTTACTCTTATTTCCTTACTTACGGGCTGGTTTCCTCATGCAGCCAGCCCCTGGCCCCACATATGGGCCAGGTGGGACCCAGGACTCACCTGGGTCCGGTCTCAACCTCACTTGGGGGGGGTGTAACCAGCGGACATGCCGCCCCCCCTCTTTCTCTCAAAATCCCTGGTGGGGGAAGTCAAATCCCCTTACCAGGGGCCCTGGGGGTTGATACCCCCAGGTCTTTGTCAGGAATAGTGGGCTGGGGGTGGTCAGATCCCCTCAACCCGTTGCTCCTCCCCCTTGGTAAAGGGGGGGGGAGAGCGCCCCTCTTGCTTTGTTGGTGGGAGGGTGATCAGATCTCCTCCACCACCAGTTGCTCTCCTTGCGGCTGGCATTTTTATCCCCTGGGAAAGGGGGTGATGAAATCCCCCCTGCCCTGACCAACCACCTTGTTGTGGTTGGTTGCTGGCCGGTTCAATCCAGCCAGCCACCCCCTCCCCCTTGCAATGGCAAGCCAGGGGAGAGGGAGGGAGCTGGGGCCGCTGGCCCTTGCTGCCACAACCATGGCCGCCGTTTGCGACCGGCCGGGCCCGCGCGGGATCCCTCAGACGCCACAACAACCCCACGCGGGCTGTTGGGCCCCACATGGGCCAAAACAAGGGATACAAGCGGCCCCAAGCGGGCTAAGGCATGGGCAGCAGCCCCAGTTGTGCTGCGACACGGGCAGCAGCCCTGAGCGTGCTGCCACACGGGCAGCAGCCCTGAGCGTGCTGCCACACGGGCAGCAGCCCTGAGCGTGCTGCGACACAGGAAGCAGCCCTGAGCGTGCTGCGACACAGGCGGCGGCCCCAAGCCCAAAACCTGAGACAAACACACTTTGGCGGGCCAGCCCGTCTGGCCAAGTATGTCCAAAATAAACATTGGACCCAATTATGCCCATCCAAGCCTATCTGGCTGTATTTGCCCATATCCCCCACCGGGCCCGTTAAGGCCCGTGTACCCATAGGCCTGTTTCACGCATTTTGAGGCCAGTTTCCCCAAATCTGTGACATCAACATGGGCCCGTATGGTCGGTGTATGGGCCGCAGAGGCCCACATATGCATCCCATTTGGATTATACTTATACGTTGCACACGCTTAAGTGCATATATATTTTAACAGTAAGGTTGATAATTTGTGTGAGAAATGGCTTTATAAAATACTTCCAAAATTAAAGCCTCAAGTGCTTTGCTGGTTCTCCCAAAAAACCATTTTCTCAGTGCTGTCATCCATTTTAGGGTTTTTTCCTTTTGGAACTTGATCAAAGGAAATTCTTCCAAAGGGATGGATTGGTGTATTGGTACAACTTGAGATGTGAAGGATCTTTATGGGGGGTTTTGATTTTGAGAAATATTTCAGAACTTGGTTATCAATTAAACTGGTGTGTCAGTAGGCTAGAGAAATGAATTTATCAGGTAAGCAAGGATAGGTGAGGATAAAAAAGGATATTTCACCCACCATTATTCTTAGAAATTGGGATTTTCAATTTGTTTTGGTCAAATAGGAGAATTTATATATTATCTCGGTTCTAATTTATTTGAAGTCATTGGTGATCAATTTAGAAAACTTTTTATTTGCATTATTGCAGGAAAGGTGGATTGGGACCTCTGCAGAAAGTTTTTTTTATGTAAAAAAAATTCTGGCCCAAAATATTTGCACTTTATTTTTCCTGGAATAAATACATATGAATCTTGAGCTATGGCTTCTTCTGGAAATTATTTATCAATTGCTGATGAGTTTATATGAAATAGGTCTGAGTACATTGGATAAAAGTCAATCAGTCAAGCAAGGTGTTTCTACATTTTGCAGGATTTATTTTTGCCTTCATGTGATTTTTTTGGTTTGGAATGATTAGAAAATGAAGGCTTCCCAAGATTTGAAATTGAAGGAGGAGATGAAATTCTGGAGATATGCTTTGTAAATTTTGTCATATACATGTGCAAGCACACAGAGGTAATAATGGAAAATGGAAACAAAATTAATTGGATAGAGAGGCAGGTTATAGAAAGATAAGATAGAAGAAGAAACAGGGGAAAAATAGTGAATTAACCAGATATGGAAATGATTGTTTGTGTTAATACAATAGGAAGAGGAGTTGAAAAACTGAGATCATTGGAAGAGGGGGTGAAAATTAATAGGTTTCTGAAAGAAATTGGTTAGAATCATTATTTTATAAGGTGACCAAGGGACAGCAAAATCCCCCAAATGATTGGGATGAGGACCACACAGAAGGGTAGCCATGTCCTGCAAAAACACTCATTGAAAGGCTTATCACCCCTTCAAAAATTGTGTTTAGAGGCATGCTAGGGTTGGTGGGTTTTAGGGAGGAGGGTTTGTAAAATTTGAAATGGGAAAAAAGGAATGCAGATCACTGCTTACCAGTATTTTTTCCAGTGATCATTTCAATGATATGGGAATTGGGGCACTCCTTATCATGTTTATCTGCATCTGAGGCCCCATCAACAGCATTAGATCACTAGTTTTTCCTATTCAATTGATAATATGGTGTTATTGTTGAAAATAAAGTGTGTAAGATGGGGCATCACCAGCAATACCAAGGGGGGGGGAGATATCATCATCTGTGCAGAGGGTTGGGCAGCGGCCCCACCAGTGTTTTGGAGAGCCAAATTACAAGCAATGTCCTCCAACACACTTCCAGAACCAAAAAATATCAGATGGTTTCCCGCTTCATATTTTTTTACCTGGTGTTGAGGTTGGCACATTTTGAATGTTGTTATTGGGTTTTCTTGGTTTTGTATTTCTTGCAATTTTATTGCATTGATTTAGCTCAAGGGAAATCAGGCAAAAACCAAGTTTTTATAGCTCCCAAATTTTATAGTTTATTGGCCATATTTTACCTTGAAACTTTCTGTAAAAAAAGTGATGATTGAATGAGTGTTCATGGAATTTGGTTTTTCCATATTGTATGATTGAGGACTCATTTTGTTTCACATTTGGGATTGTATTTTACCTGCAGGTGGAGGCATCAACACTTGCATGGTTGTTAATTCTGAGATTACAAAAATTTGTAATCCAGTGGTATTCATTACCTATTAAAAGATGGTATTTACAAAACCAGAACTCAAATGCAGGTAGGGAGAACTCTAGGTGCTTGCTTTACAAGTAATTCTAGAACAACAGAACTGCAATCTAGCAAATCTAACAGTATTGACTCTGTCAGCCACAAGAAAGATATAGTTTCTCAAATGACTGAAAAACCCAGATTGTTGTGTTAGTACAGTGGCTAAGTACTAGGCTCATCTTCCATTATCTGACCCCAAGGTCACTGGTTAAACCCAAAATTCAGTCAAGAATAAACAATTAGGACACATTTTATAAATGTATAGTAGATTATGATAATATGTTATAATAATTTGGAATTATCTCTTTATGATTATTCATTGTGGAATTAAAACCTGGATAATATATATTATCAAGAAGGAGATCCAATATAACTCGAAATTAAGTTATGAGGACTCAGTTGCATTCCAACTATTGATGTAGAAGTTCCCAATATGTTCCATTCTTTTGGGAATCAGTTATAGTAATTATATTAAACCATACTATCTACTCTGTATAGATGAATTGCATAATTTTAATTTTATCCCTATTTGAGATGTATTAATAATTTAATATACTCTACTGAGCATTGAGTGTGTCCACCCAGAGGTCCCAGAGCTTAGTTGTAAGTTGTAAATTGCCAAGATTACACATATTCTGTATGTATAATGTATGCCAAGGTACTTGGAATTGTAGAGCCTTTTTTTTGGGATGGCAGACAGATAGTTGATTTCATTTTTGTAAAAGTTGAAAAGAGCTAAATATCAAATATGGTAAAAGGATTAATAAAATGAGTGAAAGGGGCTTGTAACATCAAGCATAATGGACCTGAGATGAGGAGGAAAAGGGCACTCCAGTTGATATGATTGTATTAACAGATGATGACTTCCACTTCAAAGCACCATGTTTATATAAAAAAAGTACAAAACAGGCTGAAAAGTGGTTGAGTACAAAATGAATAAGGTAAAATTGGCAAAATCAATATAAGTGACATGGAACTGAAATGCTATGACTAAACAGTCTGATAGCTATGACCAAACAGTCTGGTAATCACAATACTATAACACAGCCCAGTTATATTTTACCTATTGTTTTATTACTTTAAGACTGAAAATAATAAAATCAAATCAATCCGATTAATTGTACTTTAAACTCCAGTGAAAGTCAAATATATGAAACTCAAATTTTAACACACCCGCTTGACGTGTACTGGAGGAATTTACTGTCCTCAAAATGAATCAAACTCTTTTTCTTTAATTAAAATAATGTTCTTCTAACTGTTGGAATAGTTCTACATACAGGTTAGTGACTGATTAATAAGATGAACTGAATGACTTGTGAACTTCCTGGGGAATATTTTAATTCAACTGCTATCTGGAATCATAATCTCTACTGTTTGCTGGAAAATTCTTCAGTTCAAGATTATTTTCAGAGTTGAGTACTGAAATGAGAGTAAAAAATTGATGGATAATTGATATAAAAAATTAGGTGTAGGTAGAGTATGAACCCAGCAGGCAAACTATAGTCTGATCCTCCCAGGACAAATTGATGCAATGTTGAGGTCAATGGTGATCAGGTTGTGTCATTGGACTGTAAACCAACCCTCCCAAGTCAAGCCAATAGCATGATATCAAGGGTGCTGGTGATCAGGACAAGTTGGCAAATTTGAGAGTGCTGGTGTTTTCATTTCTCTTGGTGGTTGTTGATTGGTGTCTTTGGGTTTTTTGTCAATTGAGAGGAGTATGGCATGAGTCGTTCTGGTGTAGATGAGGATGATTTTCATAATGCCAGATCAGGTCAGTGGCATTACCAGAGCCCATCCTACCAGGATTGTTGGTGAAAAGATAACATTCATCCGTTGATTTGTTTGATTTGCATCCTTCTAATTCTTTTAATTCTTTGGTCCTGTAATTGCTGCCTAGTTTCTGGTTGGTTCAATTGGGTCCTACCTTTGCCATCTAGTTGTAAGAATGTGAAAATAACTTGTGTCCTCTGGGAATTGAACCCAGGTCTCTCATGTGCATGGCAAGTGTACTACCAACTATACTAAGGACCCTTGCTTCCCAGTGATCAAGATATGCTTGTAGAGGTCAATGACAATGTCACTTTGTGAGGACATATGATGAATAGGTAACCAACTACAAGCATGCTGGGACTGAGGTCCTGAAGACTGCATGAAAGCATTGATCATATCTCAACACTAGTTTCTGGTTGGTTCGATTGGGTCCTACACTTGCCATCTAGTTTCTGGTCGGTTCGATTGGCTAGTTTGTCACTCAGACGTACCAAAGAGCAAGTAGCGTGTCAGTTGACTGGAAATATTGAGCTGATAGCTCATGAGACAGACTGAAAAATCTTGTCATCATGATTACGATCATTACCGACGGACTGATGGCCAAAATGCGGGAGGGGAATCGCGTCTGAACACAAGCCAAGATTCAATCCTCGATGAGTGCTTGAAGTCAAGGTTCTGACACCAATCAAGATTGAGACGCAAGAAAGAATGAACAAGAGATCAGAGAAGAACTGGAAGAGATCCAAATTGAGATTCCTAGGTGAGATGGTGTAATGTGAAAGAAAGCCACTGATAACATCTGGAAATGCGAATCATCTGCCAAATCAAACATCTTGAAGTATGAAAAGTTTGCAGCTTGTCAAATATCTGACACGCCTCAACATGTGCTGAAGACAGCCACCGTGGCGTAACACCCTGTTGGAATTCAGACCAGATGAGCCCGACAATAATCAACGTCATTAAATCTACCGCCCTTGGACAAATCACAGGTAAACAAAAAGGAGCATCGATCCCTCCGCACTGACCTGACGTCATTAGCCATGACGTCATGCAAATAGGGCACAGACCGCGCCTACAATTTCTGCACCTACGATTTCTTTTCTTATGGCTATTTAAAGGAGCACTATGGACAGTGCAGTAACAGTTCCCCATCGCTTCTAATTCATTTCTCTGGGGAACTGTTATTTTAAGTCCATTTTTCATGTTATTCCTTTATCATATAGACCAATGTCTCCTACAAAATTAACCGTGATGTCAGAGATATAGTCAGGTGTCATTTAAAGAAGCGGTCCGATCTTAACCAATAGCTAAGATCATCGCCGCCATCTTTGTATCTTAAGGTGTCAGTTGACTTAACCCTTCCCATACGAAATTTACATCGCTTCTTATTAATTTCTCTGGGGAACTGTTATTTCAGGTGTCATTTAAAGAAGCGGTCCCATCTTAACCAATAGCTAAGATTGTCGCCGCCATCTTTGTATCTTGAGGTGTGTCATTTAAAGAAGCGGTCCGATCTTAACAAATAGCTAAGATCGTGGCCGCCATCTTTGTATCTTAAGTAACCAAATATTCACATGGTAGCGAGAGTCCACAATCCCATTTGTCATGTCTCCTGTTAACCGTTCACCGGTATCCAGCCCTGCCCCTGCTCCACCGCCAATTATGTCCACCAGTCCTGCCGACCCAACGTTTACCACTCAGCCGTTCTACCGTGAAAGGACCATGGAATCTTCCATCCCAGATCCCGAGTCCACCAAGCAAAGATTGCAAATAAACCAAGAGATACTCAACGTACTCTCCAAGATCAACATCTCAAACAAACTTACCGACAATAACTACATATTGTGGTCCCAAGCCATAATAATCTCTCTGAGGTCCATTGACCTTGACGAGTACTTAAAATCGGACACACCAAATTCAGAAATATTCTCACCTTTGTACCACAGTGCCATAAAACGCCTCCTCAGCTCATGGATATTTAGCCAACTAGACCCCCTACAACATCTCACGTCTCAACTCCAAATCCACTACCAACCCGGAACTAGCCTCATGCAAAACCCTGCGGCCATTTGGCCAAAACTTAAGGAACTCCGTATGAAATATTCCAGCAGAAATATATTTTACCTCAATAAACAGTTAAATACACTAAAACAAGGTCCCAACACCTTGTTAAGAGAACATCTTGACAAATTCAAAATGATCAAATCCCAAATCCTGCAAGCCGGCGCAGGTATTGACAAGGACTCTGGGCTATTATATACCTTACTAGAATCCATCCACCCTAGGTTCAACAGCAAGAGAGGCTCCATTGCAAGATTTTTCCGACCCCTTACCTATGAAAAAGTATTTGAAGAACTCCTTGAGAAACAAAAATGTGCCCTGCTATTGTCCAGCTTGTCCTACACACTTGATGCATACAACAAAGCCAATGCAGCTCAGAAAACCCGCATTAAATGCACTAAAGATCAATGTCTTAGCCCACTCCCATCAAACTTGTGTCATGCTAAGAATGAAGCAAGCCGTAGGGCTTGGATCAAAAAGAAGATTGCACAAGGACTATGGCGCAGAGATGTACCCAAGTGGTACAAATCAAAACCATCCTCACAATCCAATCTGGCCACGGTACTCAAATGCCCAGTCATTAACAACCCCATTTGCTACTTTGGCAAGGAAGGAAAAAATGAGGACACTATCATCTTTGAAACAGGAGCAATGCAGCATATGTTTAACAATGTCAAATACTTTGAACCAGAAACGGTTTGCAACAATGTAGGACTTAAACTCAAGTTAGCAGGAGGAGGAGTCACTTTACCGGTCCAAGGTATTGGACTAGCCATTGTTAATGGACACAACAACCACAAGATGGTTTTTGAGAAAGTGTTGTACGTACCTCAACTGTCCAAAAATCTTATAGCTGGATACATTCTCTTACAGGACAGCAAAAACATCCTAAAGACGGGATCAATGGTGGAGCTGAAGGATAAGGATAACACCATCCTGTGTGGTAAGTTTTGTAACAACCTAATGGAATTCACTGCTCAACCCAAGGTCAGTACCATAACTGTATTTCAGGCCACTGCTGGATGTGACACTGAAGCAATACACAATCAACTTGCCCACATAAATACAGACTGCCAGAATTGGATGATAGCAGCAGGAAACCTTAAATGTAACACTATTAAGTCATTCTATTGCAACACCTGTAAACTATAAAAAAACCACCAAATTTCACACAATGAAAGAAGAAAACAAAGCACCCAACCTCTAGAGAACGTACAATTGATTTAAGCAGGGTTATCCCAACCAACTCTATATTCTCATACTATGCCTTGTTTACCAATGATTTTACCTGCTACAGAACAGTTTTTCCATTAATCTCAAAATCTAAGTATGATGTTTTAGAAGCAATCAAGATGTATATTGCCAAATCAGAGCGCCAAACTGGCCATAAGCTCATCAACCTGACAATTGACAGAGGAACTGAGTTTAAAAATTCAAAAGTAATGGACCAACTCAATAGTTTGGGCTTCACCACCCATGTAACAGCCCCATACACGCCTGAAAAAAATGGTGTGGTGGAAAGGAGTAACCAAACCATTGTTGAGAAAGCAAGGTCTCTAATCATCCACAGTGGCACCCCTCCTAATTTCTTGTGGAATGCCGTACATACTGCCATATACTTAACCAATAGAACTTTCTCAAACTCCACTCCAATCCAAAAAATCACTCCATTTGAACTGTGGTTCAAGCATAAGCCATCAATTGATCACTTACAAGTCTTTGAGTGCAAAACCCACACACGAGTTTGAAAGGCCCTCAGAGAGAATAAGTTTGATAAGTTATCTATAGGAGGATTCCTGATGGGGTTTATGAAGGAAAATAGGAACCATATTGTCTATATTCCAAAGCTAAACATCACCAAAATATTGTGTGACATAACCTTTGAAGAGAACATGTTTCCCTTCAAAGAAACCAGCCCTGATCCTACTGCCGCACCCAAAACTGTATTTCCCATTTTTCCAAATAATCAATCCAACAATGAGTTCCATTTCTTAACTTCTCCACAGGAACCACAGCCCAAACGGCAATGCCTTACACTACATCTAGGACCACCTCCAGCTCCACCAAACTCACCTAATGACTTGGTTCCAACCAACATGCCTTCTGACACCACCAGCGCACCTGAAATTATCCCTACTAAATACAATCAACCATACAACCTCCGCAACCTGCCCTGTTGTGGTGACCAATCCGGGATACCTCATGGATTATGGAAATCTTTGAAGTTTTTTACATCCCCTTATCCATAAATACATCTGCAAAAAAAAAATAAAAAAAAACAATTTTTCCCTGTTCCTGAATGGCTCTCCGCAAATTTCCAGTCTCTCAAGATTTCCTTTGCCCTAACCATTTAGTGCTTCCTTGGCATGTGAAAGTTTTCAGCCCCCACGTTCAATCCTCCCCCTTTGCGCTTTGATCATCTTTTTCCAAACACCCGGGAAAAGACCCGCTTGGCTCAATCTTTCCATCTCTCACCTGGCCAACCACATCTGGATCATCCAATGATGATTGCACCTATTTCTTTCTCCATTTACCATCATCCTCCAACCCCCAACCACAGGCCAGTCAAGAACAGAGCAACCAGGATTTTTGATTGGATCCAATCCTGTCAATCCCAGTCACAAACCACCCTGACTCATCATCCATCTCCCTCCATCCTCTCACCAATTAAACTGTTTGGCTCTGTGAGAGCATTCATAAAAACCTTGATCAATTCAATCAAGCTCCTCATGCTCCTCAAATTCATCCATTGACCAATCACTGCGAGTGTTGCTTGCAGTTGTTGGCGACCTCATGACCAGCCCCCCCGGCATCTCCGATCACCTGCATGAGATTGGTCACAGGGACAATCTGCGTCACCTGACCCAATTGGTCATCCCAATGACCAATCTCACCTCCATTGTTGTTTGTTTTGGGTGTTTGCTCTGACCAATGCTCCCTCCGCCCCCCATCAAAACCTCCGCCCAATCCATCTCTGACGCCCGAAAAGGAAAATTTTGGTTTGCAGCCATTGGAACTCTTGCACCAACAACAACTGATTCTCCCTTGGCCAAGCGCCTTGATCCACCCTGCCGACTGATCCCCATCACCTGCTTGCTTCACCGCTTGCGCCCAAGCACAAGTCCTTTCCCTCATCCACCCACGGTCTCCGCCCTTGTGAAATCATCCGGGGGCCAGCTGTTGCCCAGGCCTGTCAGCCTGTCGGCGCGGCCTCTCACTTGCTACTCTCCTGCCTGCGCCCATCATTGGCACAAGCCGGGGTCTTCCCATTCATGTCATTCATTATTTCAATTCTTCTTTTTTTTGAGTTGTTTGTTTGTTTCTTTTATTTTCTCATGACAATCCTCAAAAAAAAAAATTCCACACTAATTTGTAAGCATCACTTGTAAATAGTCTACAGACCTCTTGTCTATAAAAGGAGGGGCTCTCCCCTGCCTTTTTGCATTATCATCTCATATCATCCATATCATATGGTAATCAATAACCTGATCATTCCAAAGGGCCTATTTCCCTTCATCTTCAACCTTCCTTGCCAGGTATATCTTTTGATTGCCCCCTGATCCTTTGAGCCTCCATACTCAAACCTTGATCCGTCCATCTGTGACCTTGATCCTTATCACCAACCATAGCTTTTCTGGTTAAAGAGAATTCTTTCTGCTGGAATTCTTGGGTGTGTTATACCACTGTTGATCCCTTTTTTCCGACCATACTGGTCTGATCCTTCCCTGACCATCTTTCTGATTCCAGTCACGTTTGACTAAGAGGTTTATTTAAGATTGAAACCTGGAGTTTTAGACCTCCCTTTATCCTTTAAAAGTTGAATTCTGCCACGCTACTCTCAAGTTCCTTGAGAAGTGTTTGGTCATTTTTGATAAAATCTGTTATTTCTTTGCTTCTAGAGCTTCACAAACAAATTGATTTTTTTTTTTCAGCCACCCATAGTTATCTGGTACCCTTCAAGCACTTTATTGCGGAGATTGGGGAAGCTTCATTGAGAACCTGGAGGTTGTTTGGGATTCAGTTGATCTTTCCTAATCTTCTTCTGATGACCAGAGTTATTAGCTTGTGGGCTTTGTTACTTACAACTGCCTTGTTCCATTGAACTCTGAACAAACTTTGACTTACTTTGTTCAATTCTTTCCCTGCACCATCTTGCCTCAGATAGTATTGTTTCCATTGCTACCAACTATTCCCAAACTCATCCCTTACATTGATTTCTTATTTTCAAGTTCCTGGGTCTTGATTCCGGTTACATTTAAATATTATTGTAATTCTTAGGAGGGCAGCCTAAAAAGCACCTTTCACCTCCACAGAACTGCCTGCGGCTTAGCACCATTTGGAGTCTTACACTGTATTAATTACCACCACCTGATTCAACTGTCAAATGACTTCTGTGCCCTCTCAACCATTGTAGCCTGTATAGTCCAAACTACCAACCCAACCTTGTATTTTGATGCCGCTTGAAGAAAAGATGACCCAATTGGTTCAAATCCTTCAAAAGGGAAATAAACTCCATGAAAATTCATCGAGTATTCACCCTAGTAGACTGACCTACCCATAAAATGGTCATCAAAGGAAAGTGGCTGTGCCGTACCAAATTCAACACCAATGGAAACTTCATAAAGAAAAAGTCCTGGTATGTAGCCAAAGGATACTCACAGATTTAAGGGGTGCACCACCACAACACTTTCTCCCCCACAGGAAAGCCAACTTCTTTAAGGTTTCTCATTGTAATTTCTGCCAAAAATGGGTGGGAAATACACCAGATGGACGCAGTCACAGCATTTTTCAATGCACCAATTGATTAGGAAATCTACCTCAAGAAACTGGATGGATACTCCGAAGGAACCAACAAAGTATGTCAAATCAATAAAGCTATATACAACCTCAAACAATAACCAAAACTTTGGAACAAAGAAGTGAACTCATTCCTCCTGTCAGTTGGATTCATACAATCCCTGTGTGACGCCTGTCTTTATCTTTGCACAAAAAACAGGAAATACAGTTTGCTGTAAATCCATTTCCAAGAAATTGTAGTAACCGGAAATGAAAAAACTGAAGTTAAAAAAAACATCAAGAGAAGGTGGGAGATGGAGGATCTTGGACAAGCTGAAAGTATAGTTGGAATCCAACTCAAACAAATCAATGTTGGGTACTCTCTAAATCAACACCACATGGCTTGTTAGCTCTTAAAAAAATTCAATCAAGAGTAAGGGAAGACTGCTCCTACTCCCCTTCCTATCACCAGTACATACCTCTCAGCGACAGAAGAAGAAAACCTTGCTTTTAACAAACTCAACCTACCATACCGTAGTGGAGGATGCTTGCTTCTTTACCTGGCGCAATGTAATTGGCCCAACCTGTGTCACACCATCAGACTACTTGCCCGGTATATGGAAAAGCCCTCATTAAGCCATTGGAAGGCTCTATGCCATGTCTTAAGGTACCTGAAGGGAACTCTGGAATATGGGATAGAGTACAACAATGTGGTCAACCTGGTGCAAGCTGATCAAAGCTACTACATCTCTCATGGCCATGCAGACGCAGACTGGGCTGGAGAAAAGGCAACAAGGCAATCCACCACAGGCTATGTTTTTACATTCATGAATGGCCCAATAAACTGGCATTCAAAGCTGCAAAAAACGTTATCACTATCCTTGACAGAGGCCAAATAGAGTTTGACCTCAGAATCTGGTCAGGAAGCCGTCTGGATTGTTGAATCACTGAAATTTATTCAAATACCCTTCAGTACTCCCATTACTCTCCACTGTGATAATCTCAGAGCCATCCAACTCACTTCCAAATCAGTCTTCCATTCTAGAACCAAGCACATTGATATCCATCACCATTGGATACAAGAACTTGTGAAAGAAAAAAGGATTATAATTGACTATTGCCCAACCAAGCAAATGGTAGCCAACATCCTAAACAAAACTCTTAACAAAAGCACATTTAAAAATCTGTGTAATTTGATATGTTTAAAGAAGGTAATTAATTTAATTAGTTGAGGGGGGGTGTTGGAATTCAGACCAGATGAGCCCAACAATAATCAATGTCATTAAATCTACTGCCCTTGGACAAATCACAGTTAAACAAAAAGGAGCATTGATCCCTCCGAACTGACATGATTTCATTAGCCATGACTTCATGGAAATAGGGAACAGACTGCGCCTAACATTTCTTTTCTTATGGATATTTAAAGGAGAACTATGGAAAGTGCAGTAACAGTTCCCCATTGCTTCTAATTCATTGCTCTGGGGAACTGTTATTTTAAGTCCATTTTTCATGTTATTCCTTTATCATATAGACCAATGTCTCTTACAAAATTAACCTTGATATTGGGGATGTAGTCAGGTGTCATTTAAAGAAGCGGTCCAATCTGAACCAATAGCTAAGATTGTTGCCGCCATCTTTGTATCTTAAGGTGTCAGTTGACTTAACCCTTCCCATACCAAATTCACATTGCTTCTAATTGATTTTTCTGGGGAACTTTTATTTCAGGTGTCATTTAAAGAAGGAGTCCAATCTTAACAAATAACCAAGATTTTTGCTGGCATCTTTGTATCTTGAGGTGTGTCATTTAAAGAAGCAGTTCAATCATAACCAATAGCTAAGATTGTCACCACCATCTTTGTATCTTAAGGAACCAAATATTCACATTCAAAATTGAGACGCAAGACAGAATGAACAAGAGATCAAAGAAGAACTGGAAGAGATCCAAATTGAGATTCCTAGTTGAGATGGTGTAATGTGAAATAAAGCCACTGATAACATCTGGAAATGCCAATCATCTTCCAAATCAAGCATGTTGAAGTATGAAAAGTTTGCAGCTTGTCAAATATCTGACACGCCTCAACATGTGCTGAAGACAGCCACTGTGGCTTAACACCCTTCTTTGAAATTCTATTGATGTATTAGCTCTCAGAAATATCTGCTGTATTTCAAATTATGATCTTGATTGTTCTCAGTGGTGAATTCCTTTAACTATTTATATTTTTCCATGGTGCTATGTTGCCTTGTTTCCTTGGAGGACTCTAAGATCTCATTTTTTGCTTGTTAGATTCTTCTTCAGCTCCAATCTCTCAAATATCTTTCAGTTCTCCCTGGCAAATTGCTGTAACACACATATTGTTTCCTTTGTAAATCCCTATCTTGTCAAGTCTGCCTGCATCATGCTCACCCCTCTTTAGGTACATGAATCCTTCCATTTTTTTCTTTCTGATTCATTGCTAATTGGAACCCTTGTTTAGTCTTCTGAATTTAACAGATTTACAGTCCCAACGCTCAAGCCACAAAGACAAGGGTGGACACCTCAAACTGCGGCAAAATGACTGACAAAGATGCTTTGCAGGACCTTTCCTTCATTCCGATTCTCAATGGGACCAACTGCAGCATGTGGAAAGGTAGGATGAAGATCCATCTTTGATCAAAAAACCTCCTCAATGTCTGTGAGAAAGAGCCTGTCAAATATGCCAATGTTACCACTATCAATAAGTGGAACAAGGCAATTTACAAAGCAGTTGGAATCATTACAAGTTGCATTCATCAGACGGTCTTCATAGAAGTCATGGATTCCACCACCAAATACAATGCCTGCCTGCTTTGGGGAAAAATCACTAATCAATATGCATCAACAAAAGCCCTTAATAGAGGACAAGTGTGGATGGAATGGGAAGCCTTATCCTATGATGGCAATCTCCAATCCTTCATACAAAAGTGCAGGAAAACACTCCTGGACATTGCCTCCATCAAAATCCAAATATCAGACAACATCCTTTCCTACTCCATACTTGGAAAAATCTGCAAGGACACCCATCTGTTTCACCTCATCAATGGGCTTGCCATGGATAAAACTGTAGTTTAAAACCCCAATAACACCTTGATGCAACTTCAGAGTTTTTTTAATCACCTTAAATACCAAGATTGTTGAAAAGACACCTCTGGTTCCGAAGCCACTGCTCCCACACCTACTGCAAAGAAAACTACCCAGAAAAAACCATATACTACTGCCCAAATGGCAAACATAATCCAATGGTTACCTTGCATAAGGCTGCCAAATGCTGGATTGAATTACCCCACCTAAGACCCAAGAGAAGAAAACCTGAAGAACCCAAGGCTGCCTCCGCTCACATCACTGTTGCCGCCCCCTATCCTACCAATGGCCATCAAAATGGAATAGGCACTCAAAATATGCAATCCACTGGGATCATCAACTGTGGTGCCACCCATCACATGTTCTTTGACTTGCAGAGCTTTGTCAATTAGAAAAGCTTCACGCCCTATTTGGTTACCACAGGCAATGAACAAAGCCATATCATGGCAGAAGGACAAGGAGATGTTGTAATAAAAATTGACAACACTTCCCATTGACTGACCAACTGCCCATTTGTCCCATGGCTTAAACAAAATCTAATCACCCTACTTCCCCTCATCAAGACTTCAATCTCCATCAAAAAACAAGGAGAAAAGTTCAAGATTCTGGAAGGGAAGAAGACTCTGATGGCCAGTAATCTGGTCAAAAGACTCATGGTGGTAAACATTTTGGTACCCAAATTGTTCCTAGCCACTGCGGATTCAGAAATATAGCACTCAAGACTGGGGAACCCTAACAAAAAAATCCTAAGGTCAATGGGGTTCACCACCAACTTTTCATCTGGATGCAGTATCTGTCAGACGGCAAAAGCCATGGCAAACCCCTATCAAGGCTGCTTTGAGAATGTTGATGCTCCTCTGGAATGCATCCATCTTGATCTAGTAGGGCCAATCAATCCTGGTACAGTTTTTGGTTTCAAATACTTCCTCACTGTTGTAGATCAATATTCATTTTTCAAATTTTTGAGGATTCTCAAATCAAAATTGGATTCACTTAAGGAATTTGTCACCCTCAAAAACCTGATGGGAAATTTTCACAACCAAAAGATAAAAAAGATTGTTTTGGATTGGGGAGGCGAGTTTGTGAAACAGGAATTTTGTGACTTCAAAAACAGCAGTGGATTCATCCACACACTCTCACCACCAGAAAAATCAGAACACAACGCCTTTGCATAAAGAGCAAATCAAACAATCCTTGATAATGCAAGATGCCTGCTGCAACAAGATAGCCTACCCAGAAATTACGGGGGTGAAGCCATCAACACAGTGGTATTTCTATCCAATATAACTCCCTCTGCATTGCGGAAAAAATGTTCCCCTTACTACCTCTGGAAAAAGAAGGCTCCCGGCATCAAAAAACTTCAGGTTTTTGGCTGCAAAGCGTATATTTCTGTTCCAAAACATCATCAATCATGGAAGCTTGGACCTACCGGTGATGAAGGAATCCTCCTGGGTTACAAAAAAGAAACATCTGCTTACCGGATTCTCCAAATCCAAGACAGGAAGGTGGTCATTACAAGGAACATCAATTTCTCCAAGGATACCTTTCCAAACCTTGCCAATATTGACAGTTCCTCTCATGAAAGATGAGATTTTCTAGAAATTGGAGAGGAGGACGTCTTTTTTTATTTTGAAGGAAAAAAGCCTGATCTGGGGTTTCCGCCAGGCTATCCTGATTCACCACCAACAACCACAATGCCAAGTGGAAATGAGAGCCATAATTCTGCTCTGCCAAGGGAAGACACTCTGGGTGAAGCAACATAAACATTGGATGAGACTTCAACTCCAGTCACCTCTACAACAAAGAAAATAAAAGTCATTGGACCTTGGGACCCCACACGTTTTGAGAGTGAAATATATAACATCAAAATTCTGCCATACTCACAAAGACCAGCGGCCCATCTCACTGCTATGGCCCCTAACAGTACACCCAGAAGGTATTGGGAGGAAATGGAATCAATGGAACGCAAGTTTTGGCTGGAGGCAATTAGAAAGGAAATAAATTCCATGGTGCAACTGAAAGTATGGGAACAAGCAGAGGACAATGGACAGCAGAAGGTTGGTACCACTTGGGTATTTAAGAAGAAAAGGGATCATACCAGGAAGGTTGTTGAATACAAGCCTCAACTATGTGCTCAAGGCTTCACCCAAATCCAAGGAAAAGACTTCTCAAAGACATTTTTGCAAACCCAAGATTGAAATCTTTGAGGACCCTTATTGCTCATGATGCTGCCAACAATCTGGAATTCCATGAAATGGATGTGAAGTCAGCATTCCTTAACGCTCCTCTGGAAGAGAATGTATACATCTCAGCCCCCTAGGAATCTCACTCAATAGTAAACTGTGCCTACGCCTCAATAAGGCACAATATGGTCTTAAACAAGCTCCATTGGCCTGGTATAATAGTCTCTCAAATTGGCTAATTGAAGCCAGCTTCTCTTGCTCTGTGTCAGACGCTTGCGTGTTTCATTGAGGGGGGGAGTCACCTATATGGTTGTTTTTCCATGTCAACATCACAATTTTTGGACGGAACGTTGAACCCTTCAAAAATGACATAAAAACAGCATTTGAGATGAAAGATCTTGGTAAATGCAAGTTGCTGTTGGGCATGAAAATCAATCAAAAACAGGATGTCATCAAACTCTCCCAAGCCCGTTATGCTGAATCTATCCTGCACAACTATGGGATGACCAACTGCAGGACCATTGCCACTCCAGTAATACCAAACTCTCACCTAGAAGTTGCCTTGGATGAAAACATCAAGAAGTTCAATCTCCTTAACATCAACAACAAAAGTGCAGTTGGCTCCTTAAGTTATCTCAGCACCGCTACTTGACCAGATCTGTCCTTTGCGGTCAGCAGTCTTTCTCAACACTATGAAAGACCTGGAATTCAAAATTGGAATGCCTTCCTGCATGTGCTGAAGTAATTAAAAGGTTTGCTACACCTGACCCTTTCCTACAACAAGGAAAAACCTTCCGCTGTAATGGCCTACTCCAATGCAGACTGGGGGAATTTTCAAACAAACCAAATATTGGTATCTAGCTATCTTGTGTTGTTTCATGGATGCTTGATCCTCTGGAGATCTTGGAAACAACCATGTATCTCACTTTCCACAGCCAAAGCCAAGTATTGGGCGCTCACTGACTTGGCTGGGGAACTTTTGTAGCTGAAACAATTTTTGATTGAAAACAAGCTCAACAATAATAATCCCAAACCCATAACCTTGTTTGAATATAATCAAGCGTGCATAGACACCGCCAACAATGACTGCAACTACAATCACTGGAGAATGAAGCATGTGGAGATTCAGCTTCACTTTCTACAGGATATTATAAAAAAATCAATCATTGCACTCAGATAAACTGAGAATCTTAATATTCTGGCTGACTTCCTTACTGAACCTATTTGCCAACCTGCCCTACAGCACGCATCTAAAAGCCTAGGTCTCCTCAAGCTTGAAATCATGGGGGGTTTTGAAGTATGAACAGTTTGCAGCTTTTCAAATAACTGACACACCTCAACATGTGCTGAAGACAGCCACAATGGCGTAACTCCCTCCTTTGAAATTATATTGACGTCTTAGCTCTTAGAAATATCTGCTGTATTTCAAATTATGCTCTTGATTGTTCTTGGCGGTTTATTCCCTTCACTATTTATATGTTGCCATGATGAATTGTTGCCTTGTTTCCTTGGAGGACTCTCAGATTTCATTTTTTGCTTGTTAGATTCTGCTTCAGATAAAATATCTCAAATATATTTCAGTTCTCCCTGGAGAATTTCCATAACACACATATTGTTTCCTTTGTTGGTCCCAATCCTTTCAAGTCTGCCTGCATTGTGCTAACTCTTGTTTAGGTACATGAATCCTTCCATTGTGTTGTTCCTTTCTGATTCATTGCTAATTTTAACCCTTGTTTAGTCTGCTAAATTTAACAAAACAACAATAATTTTCTGTCTTGACACTGATTCCAACCATCAGAGTGGCATACAATTTTCAACCAATCAGAGAAAGTTTGGCTGCAAGTTCATGACCAGTGCTTTAGCTCCAGAGATCATAACCTAGACTCCATGCTTTCAAAATAAATGGATCAAAATCAAGATTCCTAGGCCTTAAACTGAAAAATTGAGGATTTATTGAAAAACGTGACTGATTTTCCTCACTGGTGTTGTTGGTGTTTGCATTGGTAAGAGGGTAGGATCTTTTTAGTAATTTTTCCAGCAACATGAACAACTTGGAATCTTGAGGTGCAGATGATCCAGATAACAAAGTGATTGTTGGATTTGGTCTAGTCCAACCTTGATGTTGGTCCTGATGGTCAATGACATGGCATCCCTGTGTTTCTGATGTTGCTGGATTTTTCAATTGAAGATGATAGCTGATGTCTGTGTTGGATGATCAACAACAGCTCCAAGAGAAAGAAAACATTGGGAAAAGATTGCAGGCCAAGAGGTGAGCAAAATTCCCCATAGCCAGCCCAGCCACAGCCCTTTCAAACTAACAAGCCATCTCAGGCCCATAGACACCTGCCACACACAGGCCAGCCAAGCCAAAAAGGACCCTTGATTTCTGTGGTGCAGTGAATGAGCAAACCGTTGGAGCCATGCAAAACATAGCAAGACCAAGATTAGTCCAGACCAAGAGTAGTCTTGAACACCCCAACCAGACCCAAGGTGGCCCTGACCTCTAGAAAAACTCCATGCCAACTTGTACATAGTGCTTACACCTATTTAAACAAATACCTCTTATGTCCTTGAATTTTTTTCAACCCCATCCTATTCACAGTTTTTTCATCATCTTCATCAATTTTCATCATCCCGCACCATCACCTGCATCTTTCCTCATCCACCACATTGTGAAGCTCTTAAAAAGAAATTAAACCTGCCTTTTTAAATTTGAAATCTCAAACTCTTTTTTGCTCCAAAACTTCCCCCACTCCATATTCCTCCAGATTAACAGTTGAAAAGAAGACATCCACACCCAAAAGATGGCGCCCCAACAAGTTCCCAGTTCCACCACTTCCAACAATAAAGCAATCAAGCCAATAGTGCTTGACGGTGACAACTACAGTCACTGGCTACAGAGAATGCTTGGCTATCTCATGTACAAAGACCTTCTTGAAATAAACACACACCCATTACCAGATTCACCAACTGAGAAATTGAGAAGAAAGGCCGCTGAGGCTGCTGTGAAGCTATCATCCAGCCTTAATGCCCCAATCCTCACCAGGAAGGTCTCTCCAGAAAATGAGTTTTATCCGCATGCCATATGGAAAAAGCTAAGGGAAGAGTATGCAACTGCCAACATTTACAATGTTTACAGGATTTGCAAGAAATTCAAATCAATCAAATACAAAAATTAAATTACATTGTTTGTGAAAAACATAAAGCTATCTATATCAGACGCAAGAATGATAGGATTAACTATACCACCACAGATATTGGCTTGCTGCATCATCTCTAGGATTATAGACAGAAGACCCAGTTTAATGCAGATACTTCTGTGCCATGAACTCCTGCTGGGAAACCAGGAAAAATTTATCAGTATAATTATTAATATATCCAATCATGACAGAGCTTCAAAAACTCAAATTTCTCCTTTACCAAATTCCACTGTCCTATATAGCACCAAACAAAGCCTCCAGGACAGGGAAAAGAGACCAAGATGTAAAGGAGGCAAACACAATCCACAAATGGGCCACACTGAGGCGCAATGCTGGAAACTTCACCCAGAACTTTTCCCAATCAGACCAATGAGAGGGGAAGCTCACATCACCCAGCTAATTGAATCACATCAATCCCTACAGCCCCTTAACTTTGGATCAGGGCTTCTCCACTCAATGGACAACAACAACCGGTCAATGGTGCTATACTCTGGGGCCAGCCACCACCTCCTCAACAATGTCAATTGGTTCACCAACACCTGGCCCATCAAGAAAAAAATATTAATGGGGAAGGAGGGAACATCCTTATTAGCTACCCATGAAGGGCCTGAAATCATTCATTTTGAAAATGGAATGGTTCTTCATCTAACCAAATCCTTATTTTTTCCAAACCTCAGCAGGAGCCTCCTATCCCTCTGCAAGCTTGCAACAAGCGGAGCCCACATAACCTTCAATGGAACCACAGCATCTGTTTGCATCAATGGCCAGCTTGAAATCAATTGCAACATAAGAAATGGCATCCTTTCCATTGAATCAAAACCAATTATGCAAGAAAAACAATTGGCCTTACTTATGCCAATTTTGAAAAACTCCTTTCACACATGGAATCAGCAACTAGGCCATTAAAGAATGGCAAGGATCAGGGTTCTTATGCCCAGCATAGTGGCTACAGAAAAAAGTCCTTGCAATGTATGCATGAAAGGTAAAATGGTTTGGAAACCCTTCTCCAGCAAGTTTGGACGCACAGACCAGGTATTTAGCGTAGTGTATGGTGACCTGTGTGGACCAATAATGCCAACCACCAAAAGCAGGATGAAGTACTTGTTCACCCTTGTGGATCAGCATATCTCTTCTCAAAAAACAGAACTGTGCAGCCAATTAGTTTTCTAACTTCAAAACCTTTTTTGAAAAGCAGACCAGTAACTTTGTCAAAAAACTCATCACCAATGGCGGGGGAGAGTTCTGCAACAAGGATCTCTCTTCTAACCTGACTCAACATGGAATTCTTCACAATTTGGCTCCTCCATACACTCCCCAGCACAAATTGTTTGCCAAGAGGGCCAACAGGACAATCATTGAGATGACAATGTGCATGCTTGTACAGGGAAATGTCAGCCCTGAGTGGTGGGGAGAAGCAGTTGTCACTGCTGTCACCATGACCAAATTTCTCCCCTCTCTGTCCAAAGGCAGGAAATCCTCTCTGTCCATCATGTTCAAGAGGGGAGTCAAACTTCACACCCTCCAACCATCTGGCTGCATGGCATGGGTCCTCAAGCCCAACCACAACTGGAATTCAAAGTTTGATGAGGTGTCTTGGGTGGGGGTGTTTTTTGGCTACTCCAATGACATGACCAGCTACAAAATCCTGCGGCAAACTGATCTTTGGTTTATCATAAAAAAACACGCCACTTTTAATGAATCCCTATTTCCACAGCTTAGGGCCATCTCTCCCAGCGTGGACCACCCCGTCAACTTTAAGCACCCCATATTTGCCGCTGATTACCCCCTCCCATTCCATTAGGCTTACCTTGAATCTCTGGAGGATGAAGCTGTCCCCACTCTGGAAGCCAATGACTCAGGCAATTCACCCATGGCTTCTTTCAACAGTCCCATGGAATCAGAACTGTCTCTGATTCACCCACCCAAATCAATGTGTCCTGATGAATATTCCAAGGTTCCCCTCCAATGAATCATTGTCAGGGGTCCTTGGCACCCAACCTTGATTGAAGCTGATCTAAATGTGGACAACATCCAAAATTTTAGACACGCCAGGAAGCCAGCCATCTATGTCATGACACCAACCACTGACCCAAAAACCCACAAGGATGCAATGAACTTGTCAAAGGAAAGCAAGTGGATGTAGGCTGAAGCAAAGGAGATACTTAACATGAAGAAACAAGGAGTCTGGATTGAACAACCAAGGACAGCTTCTGACTCGCCCATTAACTCAATGTGGGCCTATCTGAAGAAGCTGGGTGCGTGAAACCAAGTGGTTGAGTACAAGGCACAGATCTGTGCCCAGGGTTTTTGACAAACCTACAGACTAAATTTCCATTACAAGTATGCCCCCACAGGTCAACCAGAATCCCTCAGGTTGCTCATTTTCCATGCCATTTCGTGTGATGGATAGAGAGGCCGCAGGGAATGCCATTCCCCGCGGCCTCTCCATCAATCAACTCAATTTCCAGAGTGCCTTCTTGACCTGTGACCTGGGTGAGGAGGTCACTTTGCTCCCTCCTCAGGGTTAATTGCGTGGCAAAGATAAATTTCTGCAACTCCAGAAGGCAATATACAGATTGATAAAATCTTCAAAAGTGTGGTACAATAGACTCAGAAAATTCCTTGTCTCCATAGGGTTCCTTGTGGCAAAGAGTGACCCATGCGTCTTCTGGAGGCAGGGTGAGTCTCCCACCTGGATCTACACCCACTTCAAAAACCTGGCCCTCTTCAGCAAAAAACTAGAACTTTTTATACAAGAGATGTTTCAAGAGTTTGACATTAAATATCTTGGAGATGTCTCCTTCCTTCTTGGAATGGCAATTGACCAGAAGAGCGACTGAATAAAGGTGAATCAGAGGCAATACATTGAACAAAAATTGCAGGAATATGGCTCCTGCTCTCTTCATCCGCTGGGATCACTCATGCTTGCCAGGAGCCAGCAGCAACCCGCATCTGAAGAGGAAAACGCCAAGTAACTTTGAGGCCCTCAGAACCTTTGAGCCATCATTAGTTTGTTAAACCACCTGGCGGTCCTTACAAGGCCATACATTGCCTTTGCTGTCAGTCATTTGTCTCAGTTCCTGGAAAAGCCCAGAAAACTCCACTGTCTTGCGGCCACATGTGTGTTTCAATACCTACTTGGAACAAATTCATTAGGCCTCACCTTCCGTTGAGGCCACCACAATCTTAAATAATTTGTAGATACCTATTATGCTGATTGCCCATTGACAAGAAGGTAAAAAACAATGTTTGCCATATTAATGGGCGGGAATCTTGTCTTGTGGAAAGCCACAAAACAGAAGAATTTCTCCCTCTCCACTGCTGAAGCAGAGGAAAAGGCACTCTCCAACACCAGCAAGGAGGTAATGTGGATGAGAGGTTTTGCCAAAGAGGTCCTCACCAAGGAAGCCATTCCATCAGCCGCCATTAATTTTGACAAAAAAGGGGCCATTGACCTGGCCAACAGCAGCATCAGCCAAAATGGCTTCAGAACCAAGCATGTTGATGTAAGGCTTCATTACGTGCAAGAGCTCATTTTAAAAAAAGACATCTGTCTCCATAATTTCAGCATGGCATCCAACGCAGCCAATTTTCTCACCAAAACATGCCCAAGGCCCACAATCGTGAAAGCCCTAGACCAACTAAACGTCATTGACTCCGATCCTGGCCTCTCTGCCAGGAATGCAGGGGGCTGTTGGATGATCAACAACAGCCGCAAGAGACAGAAAACATCAGACCAAGATTGCAGCCCAATAGGTGAGCAACATTTTGCATAGCCAGCCCAGCCAAAGACCTTTAGAACTAACAAGCCATCTTGTGCCCATAGACACCAGCCACACACAGGCAAGCCAAGCCACAAATGAACCTTGATGTCCGTGGAGCAGTGAATGACCAAACCATCTGCAAGCCATCCAAAAAATAGCCAGACCAAGAGTAGTCCAGAAAAAGAGTATTCTTGACCACCTCAACCAGACCCAAGGTGGCCCTGACCACTAGAGAAAATCCATGCCAACTTGTACATAGCGCTTCCACCTATTTAAACAAATGCTTCTTATGTCCTTTTATTTTTGTCAACCCCATCATTTTCACAGTTCTTTCATCATCTTCATCAATTTTCATCACCCCGAACCATTCTCTGCATCTTTCCTCATCCACCACATTGTGAAGCTCTTAAAAAGCAATCAAAACTGCCTTTTTCAATTTAAAATCTCAAACTCTTTTTTTATCTAAAATTCCCCCGCTCCATATTCCTTCATTCTGGAGTTGAATTGGATGGATAGCATGAGCATGAATGATAATGACAAGGATCATCCCCATCTCACCCCCTTTCCAATAGAGTCAAAGAACAATTCCGGATGAGACTATTGAAGTCAGACCAGTTGAATGAGAGGCCATTGGCTCATGTTCAGCAAAGGCTTTAAACTGTGTAAAAGATGAAAAGAGCTAAAGCTCAATTCAGATTAAAGGATTAATAAAATGATTGAAAGGGACTTTTAACGTCAAGCATAACAGACTTGAGATGAGGAGGAAAAGGGAACTCCAGTTTATATTATTGTCTGAACATATGATGAATTGCACTTGAGAGCACCATGTTTATATGGAATAAGTACAAAAAAGGCTGACAAGTGGTTGAGTACAAAATGAATATGGTAAAATTAGCATAAGCAATGTAAGTGACATGGCAACTGAAATTCTATGAATAAAACGTCTGATAGCTCTGACTAAACATTGTGATAGCTATGACAAAAAAGTCTGGTAACACAATACTATAACACAGCCCACTTATATTTTACCTATTGTTTTTGTACTTTAAGACTGACAATTAGAAGATCAAATCAATCCAATCAATTGTACTTTAAACTCCAGTCAAAGTCAAATATATGAAACTCAAATTCTAACAATTTTATCATAGTTCAAGATTATATAAATATAGAAATAAAAATATTTTCTATTCTTTTTTTTTCAAGTAAAGTAGCAGAAACCCTATTTTTTACTGGTGATCACCTAGGATGATGAACAGATAGTTGATGAGGAGAGATTCTGCTGTGTGTATTTCAGGTCAAGATCTCATGTGTGTTTAAATGGTTATTTGCATTGATGCATATGCAGTTGTATTCATTGTATGTGTTTAGTAATGGAGTTAGTCTTTTTAAATGAATATGCATTTTCATATTCTGTTCAATGTCTTCCAAAACCCACCCCCACATAAAATCTCCCATTCAAGTTTTCACAACAAAAGGGAATGAGGAGTTGAAGAACAAAAAGGGAGTCAACACCACCAGATAGCCCAATAGGGGAGGCAGAAAGAAAGAGAGAGGCAGGTGGGAAAACGTTAAGAGCTGGAAGGAATTTAATGAAATAAAGGAAAAAGATGGGGGGATGGAAAAAGAAAGAGCTCAGTTAGCCTGGGCAGGTAGGAGGTGCAGGCTGATGCATCTCTTGAGGAACAGGTTCTTTCCCAGCATTTTGGTCATTGAGTCAGCCGCCTGTGCAGAGGTTGGGACCCAGTCAATCTTCACCCTTCCTGAAGTCAGCTGCTCATTCATGTAAAGGCATTCCCACTCCATGTGTTGTGTCTGTTTTTTTGCCAAATTGTCCTTTGAGATCTTCATGGACTTTATGTTCTTGAAGTGAAAAACCAGGGTTTCCTCTTTCCCTGACTTGTTGGTGTAAAGCTCCTTGACCCAGACCACCTGGAAAGTGGCCCACCCTGTCGCCATAAACTCTGAATGGAAGTTTGAGGTTTCCACATTGGCCTGATGTTTACTTTCCCACAGGACTCACCATGTAAAAAATGGTGGCACCTGCCGGCAGGTGTAGCACCTGAATCTTGTTTTGGTTTTTTTTTGACTCTGAGAAAACTCTGTTTCTAACTTGAGTTGGAAACTGAGAAAATCTTTTTGTATCAGTTCTTGAGGATTCCAGAAAATTCTAGTGCATGCATGGAATACAGAAGATTTGGAATTATTGGGAAATTCAATTTTATGTAAAGTGATGGAGGATTGAAGCAGTGGGGTTTCACACCTGACACATACAAGTCACTCCCTGGATTGTATAAGTCAAGATTTTGATGCTTTTTTTTCTTTCTATTTACTATTAGATCATTAAAAGAGGTTTCAGCGACCTTTTTTTTTTCTTACTTTGTGGTTGAAAAAAATTGTATTTTTTGAAAGGATCAAAGTCAGTTTTTAATATCTTCTTTTTTTTCTTTTTAAATGTAATAAATCTTAATTGGATGTAGGAAATTTAAACTTTGATCTTAATCTTAACCAAATATTCCAAAATCTTCTCAGACATGTTGGAAATATTATACCAAATAGAAATTGAGTTCAAAAATATACTTCAAATAAATCAATTTGAAATTGAAATAATTGGGGAGGTTCAATTTTTTTTTACAAAATGAATGAATTTACAAAAAGCAAACCATCTCGTTGAATGAGTTGATTTCTCTAATATGTTTTGGAAAAAAATTTTTTTTGAACATTTCATATAATATTGGAAGCTCATAAGAAGAAATCTAGTCATATTGAAATGTTTTATTTATCTGGAATCAGTTAATAAATAAAAATGTTATAAAATTTAGAGCTTTTAATTTTCTTTTCTGGGGGACAACAGAGGAAATATAGAACTACTTGTAAATAAATTTATTCAAACCGACATGGGGTTTCAAGTGATTTTTCTAATATTTCTAATTTATCCTCTCCTGGCTTCATCTCCCAAACCAATTTCCCTGTCCAATTTAATGTGGAAAAAAATAGAGGGTAGGAAAAATTAGAAGGGAGGGCTTCACATAGTTTCATCTGATAATTTGGGATTATTTCATCATAAGTTCTTCCATATTCTACTCTTTTTTAGCTTGAATTTCACCTTTCATCTCAGAGAAATAGTTGAGAGTATTTTGATCAAGATTATGAAGAAATTTTGAATAAATTTTGCTTCTCAAACACACTTGGACAGAGTGATATTTCCCCTCATTTTCCTCTTCTGTATCTGAGCAGCATTCCACAATAGGGAGAAGGGTTTTTGCCAAATCATTTCCCATATGGTGCTCTGCAGTGGCCAAGAGGTTTCTGTATATCTTTCAGATTGAAAACCAAAATTTCAGCTAACAAGATTTTTAAAATGGAGAGAAATCTTAATCTTACTCTGTGTTTAACCCTAGACCTAGGATTATTGCTATGTGTCCTAGGCTTCATGTAATTATCCTTCTGTCCAGATAGCCAATGTTCCAGTAGGCCATAGAGTATGTCCTTCTTCCAAAACTCAATGTCAAGTGGATAATTTGTGAATGCATCATTGTTATTAGCATTCAACCAATGTTTTATAATCACTTCTGAAAATATTTGATCCCACTTTGTTGAATTATTACAGTCCAATTGGAAACTTGGAACATGTATGCCATAGATTTTGAATTCTTTCTTTCATTGCTCTTTGAAATTTCCAGGAATGCTCTTCTTCCCTCTGCAGAGGTTTTCATTGGTTGTTTCCATGTTGAAAAAGTTGTTTTTTGGTTCAATTGTATCAATTATTTTTTAGTTTAAAACTTGTAATTGATCTTCAATGGGCGGGGGCAGAACCCTTTCTCCTCAAGATTTCATGTTTAAAATATTCTTTACATAGTCATGTAGGCATAGACTTATGGGTTCATTTGAATTTGGCAAATGTTCTGCTACTTCCTTATTTAATGTGCAAGTTTTGATGCATTTTGAACTATGAGGAGGTCTAGAATCCATATTATAATATGGGTAAGTCTTCAAGTAGCGCTTGAAAAAGTTGTGGGGTTGTTTGAGGTGTAGATTTTTTGGAGGGAAGGAATTTTCAGACAATTGAATCTTAGGTTATCAGCAATTGAATGTGATGAATTTTGAGAGATTATAAAAGGTTCATTTACAAATTGAATATATCAGATTGGCTATGAATCTACTCCATAATTCATCTGAAATATGTTAGCCAAATTATACATTGTGCAATGAAAAATAATATTTTCAGAAGGAAGAAATGTTTGGGAACTACCACTTGGATTTTGATAAAAATGACCCCATTTTTTATTCATGTTTGGATTTACCACGGATCTTGATTTAGATGATTATTTTTGATCATTTCACATAATGTGGGGAATAATAATCATCCTGTTCCCTTGACAGGGAAAAATAATTGATGAAGAAAATAGATTGAAACTTATCATTTAATTTCACAGTTGCAGTAATTTTAGAGATTTTACAATGAAATTCAAAAGCTTTCTGTTGCAAACCAAGTATTTCCTTTGTAAATTTATATAAAATCAAGAAGAAACCTATCATTAAAAATATCATTTTTCTAAAATTACTGGGATAAGCACTTAATTTGTTTCAAATTTCACCTCCATTTTTTAAATTTACAGTATGATCAAGATGATCAATTTTCCAAAAGTTTAGTATTGAAATCAATGAAATTCTTCTAGAATTTTTTACATGGAAATTCAAATTTCAATTGTGAATTGGTATGAAAATGCTTGAAAAAAAAGATTCCTCTAATGAAAGTAAGAGGTGCAATTTTGATCCAACTTGCAGTAAAATCTGATTGTGAATCTGTTTTGATATCTGCTACCAGTAAAGAAAATATTCAAAGTTTTCTTAGTAACTGAATGTTTCAGGTGTTGAATGGAAATTTAAAAGGATTCATCTGAAATTTTGAGTGCTGAAATTCTTCCTAATTGAAAAGAGGGCCAAGGTAATATTCTTAAAAAAATGGTATTAAAAAGTAATTTCCTGGTTATTTACCACATTTTAGATAAAGTTTTTGCATTTGAAATTAGATAGAATGTAATTTTTTGATTAAAATAACTTTCTTACTTCCTTTCATGTATTAAAACCATTTCATTTTATTTGGTTAAACATAAATTTGGAAGATTCAAATGAAATCTTTTGAGACATATAAAACATGATGCATAAATAAAAGCCAATCTTACCACCTTTCCACTCGTGTTTACCTTCATGGGTTGGTTGGAGTTAATGAGAGGAAAATATTTCACAAGAAGAGTTAAAGTTACTTGCAACACTCATCAAGCCTTATTTTTCAAGTTTTATTTTTGTTTTAAGCCAAATATGATTGAATTTTTTTACAAAGAGAGCTGCTTATGAAAAATGAGTTCTTTAATTTAAATTAATAGTGAATTTTTCAAGCCTCTTTTGAGATTAAAATAAGGTGATCTCATCAGAAAATATTTTGATTTTATTCCTTTGAGGTAGCAAACCCCATTCATTGGAAAAATGCATGGATTTTCTTAGGATGAGATAATTCATTTTATAATGAAACCAACGGACAAGAAATCTGATTTGATTTTGCCACATATCAAAACATATATTGGAATTTAACATTTAAAGATTATCAAAAGGTCAGACACTCAATAGTTGATAAATTTCAATTTATTACTGATTTTTTATGAAACAAAGATGAGGGTTTCTTTCCTCATTGCATAAAAATGCTTTTCCTAGCATTGAATTTGAGATGAGGCACTTATTATTCTCTGTTCAAATCAACTCTTGTGTTATAATCCAAAACAGGTGGAATTATTGTGAAAGATTAAGTAGAGAAACCAATAATTGTGAAAATTACTGGTAATCATTGATGAGAAACATCTAAACGTCCATTAGAATTGAACTTCTGTTGACCACCAATTGAAACACTGTAAAATAAATAGAAATTGATGATAAATCTGGAATGATTTTTGAAGCATAAGTAATTACATCTTCCAAGGAATTCACACTTCTCCATCCAAACTTCCCAGAAATTTGGTATTAATTATTCTGGAATATGCAATTCTAAGGTCTCCCTGTAAATTATACTTTGAATTCTGCATACCCAAACTCTTTCATTCTGCTCTTCATGCATCCAGATTTCACTTGGTGCCCAAATTTCAGGACATGGCTCAATTTTTTCCTTGAGCTCATGTTCAATATGTTGGTGTGTTTCTTCCAACCATTCTTTTTGTTCTGCAATAATGGAACCATTTTTTTTCTTGATGTTTGGGGGGTATTGGGAGGGATTTGTGGATTGGATATGTGTTTTCTGTGAGGTATGAGTTGGTTGGATGAGTTGGGTAAAAATTGATTTTGGGTTGATATTTATAGGAAATGAAAAGGAAGCATACTATTGCATGAATTCAAATCGAATATTGCATATATAAAAAACCTATGCATAAATTTTACAGAGATTTTCATGGGTTCTTAGCATTATATACATTAAATACAGTAGTTCAAGATTATTACATAATTTATACCTTTTGGAAAGATTTGACTGATTTTAAGAAATTCCTGTGGCATTTTGAAGCAGAAATGTTGAATATTATTGGATCTATGGGTTTGAAGATGATATGAAAATTGGAATGAACTTTCCTTGTTTGATTCATTTCTTAAGAAATGAATGATTGGTTGATAAATGAAGGTATTTTGAATCACTGATGTTGATAACCAAACACAAATCACAGCTTAACTAAAATTTAGGATAGAGTGAGATTTGCATTGATTTGGATTTGTTTATTTATTTGATTAATATTATGTACACTAAAAACAGCCAGGATAAGATCCCTTGCTTTGTTTTAATTCCTTTGAAAAATCAATCACAATCTTGAACAGCAGTTTTTGGAGATATCCATTAATGTTTAAGCAGGATGCCATGCCTACTTGCTTTGATTTGAATCCCATGACCTTTGTATCAGTGTTTCAGAAACACACTGAATCCAGGCTGTTGAGGCAAAACAAACATGATATTTCCATAAGGAAGGCACAAAATACTGGATCATTTCAATGTTCCATTTGCATTGTTTTTAATATGAAATGCAATGTAATTCTTCTTTAAGTGGTCCTTGACTCCCATAAAATCACAATATCAAATTAATTTCTTAACAAAAACCCTGCTATTCTTAATTTGATTTTTTCATAATTTTTATGCTTTGCAGCAGATGATATTAAACATTATTTAATGAGCAAAAAATATCATTATCTTCCAAAAATTTAGGGTTTGGTTTAAATTTAAATGATACACTCAATCTTTCTTCAATTTCAAATCAGCTACTTGGTCAATAAATTTATGAGCAGTATGATCATGGAGCATTCAATCATTCAAAAGAACCATATTTTCACGTCAAAAATTTGATTATCCCAAGATAAGAAAAAAAATTGAAATCAAGAAGTATCCATCCAGAAAAAGTAATAGTCAAATTTCCTAAAAAGTCACAAGAATTAACTATGGGAAGCTTGGGGCTCTGAGGTAACTTCAAACAAATTATAAGAGGTAGTTTTTTCAAAATCCCAGACAGTATGGAAGTGGCTACGCAGATAATAGTCAGTCACCAGTACAATATCCTCCAGAAGAACCTCAGCCAATTTTTCATAAGAAAATCTTTCAGTTAAAATGTTGATTACATCTCTCCAGTTAATTTTTTGGTTCTTACTAAAACCCATATCACTCAAGGCAGTGAGAATATATTGCCTTGTGTTACCAAGTTGGCCCAGAGTGGCTCAGCAGGTAAGCCAGCTTTCAACTTTGACTCAAGAACAAGACTGCCAAATTCAAGGAGCATTCCAGACATCCACTTTGGCATGACCTGTTGATTTCCTGGACATACCCATATAACAGCAGGACAATAAACTAACATGTGTGAAACACATGCTAGAGACCTGGTCCCCCATCAATTCTTCTTTTCTGCTGAGTCCTTTGACATAAAAGGCTGCCAATGATCTTCTTTTTCATCAAGCCATAATTTTAAAAGCCCATTGACTAGAGAGAAAACATATTCAAAAACAGTATTGAGGCCACCTCTTCCAACATTCATCTCAGAATCCTGGTTAGCATCCAACCTCTTTTGTTGAGAAAAGGCGGAATCATTGATTATATCTGCTTGTAGGTTGGCAAAGTAGCTTTGTGCTTTGAGTACAGCCTCATCTGAAGTCCTGTCAATATCTTCCATTGAGAGAAGCACATTTCTGGAGATTTTGTGTGAGACTACACCTATGATGTCATTCAAGATGTGCTTCAGTTTCATGTATGCCCCATGTATTGGCTCTCTGGTATGAAATAGGATCTCAGAGAGGGGACGCGTATTGAGCTGGACTTTCTTCCAAGAGCATGAGAGGGAGTTTTTGTTGATGAAGGTGCTCCCAAAAAAAACATCATCATCTTTTCCAAGCAAGATTTTTTCTGATAAATCAAAAAGTAAGAATCAGGTTATTTTCATAGGAGTGGAAGACAATATCATGAAAATTTACCATCTTTGCACTGTGTCAAACAGAGGTCCAAAATGTTTAAGCTTGTTGATGATTTGAGGGGGGTTTGACAGGATCCATTGGCTAAGAAGGTCAAGGGTGATGTTAATTAAGAACTGGGTAGTGCTGATAATTTTGGTATAAGTTGAAGGGGTTCCATTGTCCTCTAATTCTTCCAAGTATGAAAACCTCAACTATTCTTCCTTTTTCAAGCCAACAAAAATTTCTAGGGAATATAATAGAATTAGCTGCAATGATTTTCATTCAATCACAAAATGATTCCACTGACCTGGCCAATTTGAGCCAGAATTTGATGTTGGCCCAATGGTTTGGGCCTGGGTTTGAGTTTGGAAACTAGCATGGCCTTCAGGCTGAGATGACTCAGTCAATGAAGGGTCCTCAATCCTTGGCCTTGAAATTCTCTGTTCCAAATCGCTAGCGATGAGTCCAGCATTAGATTAATTCTGCTCTTGAGTTATTTGTCAGCTTGCTACTATTGCAGAGCAAGCTGCAAAAGTAACAGAAATAACATAAAAATAATAATAATAAAATTAACTTAAGAAGGAGTAGGAAACCCATAAATATTATTGCAGAAATGGATTTACAACCCAAAATTAGGTGGAGTCACTCACTGACCCCACCCTTGAAATCCAACTCCTTATATTTTTAAATAAATTAAGAAAGGAAAGACCAAAATACCATGGAACCACTATGTTACTTTTTTGGCCAATTTAAAATTTCACATGTATTGTCGCATATAGGGTTCACACCTAAAATTCAGTCAGAATTGAGGTTTTGTGTATAATTTAGGAGTTACAGACGGAAATGTGTTCCTTTACAAATTCCTGCATGCAGCCGCAGCAGCCAATACACCCACGCCCAGCTGAGCCGCAGCACTGCCACCCTGTCAACATACCCTGAAAAGCCATGTACGCAGCCCCAGGCCTCTGACAAGTACCCAGCCGTTGAGCTACAAGTTGACAAAGTGACAGGTGGCCTGAGAAACCTAGGTACCGCCTAAACATGCTACAACCTACAGGGGAACACTCTACATATGTAATCAATGTTCCAGTGGATAGTAGATAGTCTAAAAATACATAAACGTATATAAAAATATCTAAATAACCTTTATACATATTTTTTATTAAATATAATTTAAAATACCAAGAATGTCAAAAATAAGATAATGACTACTTCTAAAAATTTATTAAAATACTTTAATATACAATTATGAGAATTTCAAGGCATCAACTTGTTTTTGACAAACCAAGAAAATCAATGATGTAAAAATATTACATGAATACTCATGACTTATATTTTTAAGTAATTATTTTAGTAAATCAACTGAAATTTAAAAATAAGGAGTAAAATCAATATCACAATTTTACTCCTATCAGTTAATACATAATGAGAACCCACCTGACATCAGATTACCCGTAGGAATTTTTATTAAAAGAATTATTAACATACTGGGAAAATTTACTAAGGATAATTAATTCATAATAGATAATATGGACAGATTAGTGTTATTCACACATCCAAGACATCAATTAAAAGGTAGAATAACTCCCATACCCTTTGGAATTAGATACTATCCGTGCCATAGCACATAGAACATGTGACAGGCTACCACTGGTTACCCTGCTAGCCTTAGTGTTTGTCCCTTTGAGCACCTGTATCCCTCAGAAGGAGAATATTGGGACTCAAAGAGATGTAAATAAGGAGCCCTTTTGAGGATATTGATACCCAAAGACTCAGTTATATTTACATCCAGACACTGTGCCAAGGTAATCAAATACTGATAAGAGATAATTAAGTGATTTATTGCTTTATTCTGATTAATAATATCCGTCCCCAACCCCCTTTATCAATTTAAAACTGCTGAACAACCTTTTAACCCCAGTAAACAGGTTTAACCCATCTGTACATGTCCCAAACAGGTACCCAAATGATTTAAAAATATACTGGTGAGTATTATTATCCTTCCTCTGTGGTGGAAGCTTGTTTAAAAAGCCCTGCCACTCCACCGTGCATTTTTATATACATATTGTCTTTGGGCAATATATCCTTTAAGAATATAAATTAAAGGTTCCAAAGTAACCAGGTCTACATGTTTTCAAACTGAATTCCCTGGAGAGAGTTGTTAAAGATCCCCAATGGAATTGTGGCCCCTCTGTTAATTTATTTAATAATCAATTTATCAATATTTATTTATAATATTAAACCATA
The DNA here is from genome assembly GCA_025617555.3 of Puccinia polysora. Lineage (NCBI taxonomy): Eukaryota > Fungi > Basidiomycota > Pucciniomycetes > Pucciniales > Pucciniaceae > Puccinia > Puccinia polysora. Next base: position 30,555,509 of record CM062626.1, read on the forward strand.
TCCAAACCAATCAACCTTGCAATAAGCTTTATCCAAATATTTTACAGATTTTTGCTGCATTTATTGAATAATATATTTATTATTTCTTCCATCACCTCTGATAGCTAAAGGATAGCAAAAATCTTGGCATCCAGTAGGCTGAAAGTATTGAGGATGGTGCACTATGATTCAGAAAGGGAAGATTAATTTAGAAGTCAATTTTGGGTTGATTATCCATCATAGCCTTCAAAATAGTAAACAGACTGTCTCAGGGGATGTTGGGACTAGGGTGGGTGCAGGTGTGGGACCCCTGGCTGATGGTTGAATAATCAAGATTTCTGGTTGCTCTGGTTGTGCATCACTTGAGTGAGTGAATTCTGTGTTGGAATCAGAGGATTCAGATGATGCTTGAGAGCTAGAGGGCGGCCTTACTGTTGATTTTCTAGCTGCTTGAAAATAAGCTTGGGCATCCAGCAAGGCAGATGCCCTGTTTCCTGGGGCAATCTGAGTTTCTTCAGCTGGGTTTTCAGGATTCAGAACTGGGGTATTGTCAGAGGCCTGGACAGTGGCACAATCAAGGGCAACAACCCTGGCTTCCTGAACTGGATCCTCTAAAGGCACAGATGCAGTGGATATTTCAGGTTCACCTGTAAATATGGGAATGTATCAGCTTTGAATATTTGGATAATTTTTCATCAACACTTTGTTGCATCAAATGATTCTTTCAACTCACTGGGTTGGTTGGCCAGGTGCTCTCCTGGAACCAATTGAAGCTTGGGGGCAGGCAGATCTTGAGTGGTTGCTGTTACATCATCCGATGATGGTAGCTTGTGAGTTGATTGGACATCTGAACTATCAGCTATTGTTGGATTTTTTTGTTCTTCAGTTGAAGGCTCAAGCAGACCAAGATCTAAGGGGGTTTGCAACCTCAGCTGTTCCACCTTTGTGTCATACCTTTTCTGATAAAAATCAAGCATTGAATGCAATAATTCTTTATGGGATATTATAACATATTCCTCATGAAGGAGTGCATTCAATTGATTAAGAGAATTTTCTTCTGAAAATTGATCATACCAGCTGAAATAAGTATTATAACAGATGTGAAACAGAATATTCAAACACTTAAAAGGGAAATCAGCCATGGTAAAATGAAGGTAGTTGTCAAGGTGAAGAGGCTTGAGATGATGCTGTTGAAATCTGAGGGGTATGATGCGGTTAAGATCAGGATGAACCAAGACCTCTGGTTGAAGAGGCCGCGGCTTATATACCCTGAAAACCTAGTCCCACATAACATGTGTGTGTAATATGACTGACATTTTCTAATTGAGTACAATCTACATAGTTCATTTGTGCAAATAGCCTGCAGTATCACCAAAGTTTCCACTTCCGTGCATATTACATATTTATATATGTCATTTGAAGGGAGGTGGACAACTTATGATAAGTTTTCCACCTCCCTGGACATGAAAAAAGTGAAATGGAAAAACTTTGTGAGTTGACTGGGGAGGTGGACAACTTGTGCTTATTTTTCCACCTCCCTGCAACCCCCTGGGAGCATGATTTTGAATATGCCAAATTGATAAGATTGAGATGAAATTTCTTTGAACTGAAAACAAGAAGAATATGGACAAGATTTAGAGAGTTTGAAGACAGACATAAGACCCACAAAGAGGAAGGAAAGTGAATAAACAAAAACTTTAGACTTTATTTGGTGAATGGAAGTGGGATCTAATGGCACGAGGGTGGTAGAGCAAAGGATATGTAGATGAATGACTGCAGGCAGTGAACCTAGGTTTTCAGAGGCGTTGGTTCTGTACAATCTTGAGGAGCGGGCTATTACCAGGAATGGATCCATGGACGGTGAGACTTGATTAAACAAGGGTTGCTGGAGAAGTTGAACCAGGTTGAGAGGAATGTCAAGTTGGAATGAGTTCTGGTTTTAGAGGCTGAGATCAGGCCATTGATGGAGAAGATTCAAGCAGAGTAGGTTGGCAAAGATGAGAAAAGGAGAGGAATAGACAGAAGAAGTATTGAAAAGGACCAAAGAAAAGCACTGCTGGACAAGACTGGCAGAGAGAAAGAACTCAGATTGGAGGAGAGGCCCAAACTGGGTGAGGAGAGTGAATCCCTGGGTGACACAAGACATGTCACAGGAGCTTTTCCCAGTTTGAACAACTACTGAGGTTGAGACAGAAGAGGAGAAGAGATAGGGAGCAGCAAAGACAAATAAGGTGCATTCTTAACACCCCACGTGACTGGTAAGGGATGGTCCAAGAGATCCTTTGTCTGATATGGAAAATACTTTTTGATGAAGGAGTTCCAAGGAACTCATTGAAGAGGCTTTTGTGAGAGAATTGGAAATCATAGAGTGGCTTTGAATTAGACTGGGAGTAAACTCCCCATACGCAAAGTACTCACGCAGTCCCTTTGTTTTGATATCTATGTTTCTGGACTTAGAGTGTGATCAAAATTTCTTGATCTTTTAATCCAGGCACTTTTTGTCAATTTTTAAGGTGGGCTTGGGTTTGGGAATTTGATATATCTTGCCAATGAGGTGCTTGATCCATTTGAGTTTGAGTTAGCAGTTGAGTAGTGAATTTAATTCAGATTTGGTGTAAGAATAGGTGATGTTTCTTTGTATAGTAGAGTTCTAGATGACCAGGTTTCCATAGTGAAGGACTATTTACCGAGTTTGAAACTTGAAAAAGTTTGGGTCTTCTCCTCAGGTAGCATTGCTGAAGCTCAAGAGAATGTCTTGTTTGGAGTTGTAATTGATGACAAGCGTGAAGTCTTTGGTTGTTTTGAGATATTTACACACCTTCCTGACTTCTCTCCAGTGATTTATGCCTTGTTTTGCATTGAACCCGCCCAGACTAGACACAGAGAAAGAAATGTCTGGTTGATTGTATTTAGCAAGATTATTAAGGAGTCCAATTGCAGATCTGTAATTGATGTTCAGTGGGAAAAATTTGGCATGATTTGCGTTGGAGGCTGGTTTGAGATTGAGATTTTGAGTCAGTGGAGCATGCGTGTCCTTTCAGGACTGAAGGGCAATTTCTTCCAGACCACAAGCAATGTGATTGGGCTGACTTAAGAGAATTCTTTTGTCCTTGATTTCCATGAGCATTCTGAGAATAGTGTTGGGAGGATGATACAACAAGTTCTTGAACCGTTTGAGGAAGTTAGATTTGAAGATGTTAGAATTACCTACATGAATCAGGTCATCTACATGGAAGTAGATAATTTCTCTGGTCTTAGAATTGAGATAGAGGCAGGTTTCACTAGTTGACTCTTGGTATCCTTGATATTTGATCCATGAGGCCAGAGTTTCATACCAGTTCTTGGGAGATTGCTTCAGACCGTAGAGAGATTTTTTTAGTTTTAAATATGGAGATTTCATATCTGATCCTGCTGGAGTCCTTATGATAACAGTTTCATCAAGAGGAGCATGTATAAATGCACTTTTCATGTTGAATTGAGTTTGTTTCATTTTCTCCTTCAGACCATATATGAGGGTGATTCAAAGTGACCCCCTTTTTCTGGTTGGCACCCAAGTGTCATTATAGTTGACTCCTAGGATTTGGTTGAATCCTTGAGCGGAGAGTTGAGCTTTTTATCTGACAGGATCACCATGGCAGTTCTCTTTTACTTTGAAGACCCATGTTGTATTTAGAATTTTGTCCGGGGTGCCATAGTATTCTTCCCAGACGTCTTGAAGTTCTATAGAATTCAGTTTGATGTTGGCGGCCTTCTTCCATTTTGGCCACTCAGGAAATCTGCGTGCAGCTTTATAGGAGGGAGGTTTGTAGTAGTGGTGGAAGCGATATTGTTGGGGCTTTCTTGTCTCTTTTCTAGGCTTTTGAGAGGTGGATTGAATAGGGGTTTCTGGAACTGGAGAAGGAAAATGAAGATGATCAGAAGATGAGGAGGCTACAAATGCTGAGTCTTCCCAGTCCAAATACAATTCTGAGAGATTGTTGTGGGATTCTCAAATGGTATATTAATTTTCTGGTGAAGAGAAATTGGACTTGTTTGGGTTGGAGTTTATTTGACTGAAGAGATCAATCCCGGCAATTTGACAAGGGAAAAATTTTGAAGAGGATTTTTGATGAACTGGATGTGTTTGGTCTCAAAAACAGCACCAGATGAGTTGAGGATCAGATAAGAATGAAAAAAGGGATTGAACCCAACTAAGACCCCTTCCAATCCCTTCTCATAAAATTTTCTCCCTTTTTGTAGACAATTCAGAAGGTAAATAACAGGAGATCCTACAGTTTTCAAATAATTAGTATGGAGTTTCTTATTAAACATAAGTTCCCAAGGGGATTGGTCATTACCTTCCCTAGGAACTTGGTTGAGCATGAAGCAGCAGCTTCTGACCACAATGTACAAGTGGCTTTTATTAAATCTGGAGGATGAAAAGGTTGCACGTGCTTACTCTATGATTGTTTTGTTGGCTTGTTCAGATTGACCGTTTTGTTGAGAATGGTAGGGTTTGGAGGTCAGGAGCTTGATATGTTTTCACTGGGAAAAATCCCTCAAAGTCTTGTTGCTGAACTCTGTTACCTTATCTGAGGAGATTTCTGTTGGGTAGTAGTTCAACTTTTTGTACTCAGTATCAAGGATACTGATGATAACTTCTGGAGTTTCATCTTTGGATAGGAGAGGAAAAGCCGCAAGATAGCCTGTGAAGTTGTAAACAAGATTCAGGATGTATTGGTGGCCAGCCTTTGATTGAGGAGTAATTTGTCCTATCAATTTGAGGTGAATCCTTTTGAGGGGTTTAGATGAAGGTGTCAAGGTTTCTGAGAAGGGAACCCTTTTGATTTTGCTCCTTATGCACCTATTTCATTGGAATTTATTTAATTCTTCCTTAGAGTACCAATCCTTGAGAATACTTTTGAGATTAGAGATTGAGTTGTGTTCATACATTTTATGAAGATTGGATAGTGATTGAGTTTTTTTTGATTGAGTGATTGAATGATTGGTTGTTTCCAGCAATTTGAGGCTTCTTTATCACAAATAAGCTATCTCAAATTATACCTTTGAGAACTGTCTGGCCACCTTGAGTGATGAAAAATAAATCTTGTTTTTGTGATAGATTGAATCCCTTCTTTTCCAGGAGACCAGGACTAATCAGGTTGACTACAATGTCAGGAATGTACATGCATTCTTCAAGCGTTGTGATAGATTATTTCCAGTCAAGTCAAACCATGCCTGTTCCCCGTATCTTAAGATTAGCTTCCAACTTGCCTTTTTTAATTTCCTCCAGCTTTTCCTGTAGGTTAATTGAGGTGAAGTATTTCAGGTCATTAAATATATGGATATTGGCGCCAGAGTCCAAGAGGAGTTAGGTGTGTTGTCCGCGTTGGTCCAGAGAGTAAGTAGAGCATGGTAGTTGATGGCAGGGGTCTCCTTGGTTCTGTTCTTCCATTGATTTTTTTTCTACCCACCATCCTGGAGCAATTTGAGGGTGGATATGAAAGCAGGAGGATTGGGGGTACGGCGCATTTGGGTTGTGAAAGCCTTCCTTGCAATGGATGCAAACCTTTCTGTATTCCTTTTCTGTCTTTCTCTTAATAGTCACTACTGAGAAATCAGGAGTGGATTTTCATATTTTAATTTGTGCCTTGCACTTGTTGTTATACTGGCTTGAGTGATTGAGTACAACCTCTAACATCATCAACTTTTCTTGGTGCATAATTTTTTGTTTCAGAATCTCTAGAGTAGGTGGAAATTCAAAAAGTATCAGATATGCCAATGTATCCTTTGGTAGTTCTATTCCAACTTTGGCCATGCAAGTGAGAGCTCTTTGAGTGTCCATTATGAATCCCTTGATTGCGTGTTCATTAAATGGAGAGTGGAGAAATTGGTTGAAGATGCAAGCTCTATTAGCGGTTTCTGATGAGTCAAATCTGTGGTTTATTCCTTTGCAGAGTAGCTTAGATGCCATTATGTTTGCGGCATTGAAAAAATTGTCATGATTTGTGCTATCAAGTTTAAATAGGATGATTGCTTGGATTTCTCAGTCTTGCTTTGTACAGGTAGTTGACCCAAGTTTCTAGTCATGATGTCTTTGAGGTTGAATAGCATCATCATCTTGTCTTTCCAGATAGATTAGTTGTCATCATTGAGAGGGGGAATAGCATAAACAGAGGCCTTGAGCGCAACCTGATGGAATTAGTTGTTTGATCCTGCTGGTTTTTTCATTTTTGATAATGTAGAGTCATCCTTTGGCTTTTCACCATGATAAGATTGAGATGAGATTTCTTTGAACTGAAAACCACTAGACTACGGAAAATAGTTAGAGAGTTTGAAGACAGACATAAGACACACAAAGAGGAAGAAAAATGAAGAGACAAACAGTTTAGACTTTATTTGGTGAATAGAATTGGGATCTGATGGCACAAGGATGGTAGGTGCAACAAGATGTAGATGAATGACTGCAGGTGGCAAAGTTAGGTTGTCAGAGGCGTTGATTCAGGAATATCCTGAGGACCAGGTTCTTACCATTCATGGATTGATGGACAGTGAGACTTGATTAAACAACGGTTGTTGGAGAAGTTGAACAAGGTTGAGAGCAATGTTGAGTTGGGATGAGTTCTGATTCAAGAGGAGGAGATCAGGCCATTGATGAAGAAGATTCAAGAAGAGTAGATTGGTAAAGATGAGAAAAGGAGAGGAATAGATAGAAGAATTATTGAAAAGGACCAAAGAGAAGAACCTCCGGACAAGCCTGGAAGAGAGAAAGAACTCATATTGGAGGAGTGAAGTATTGAATAATGACTATATTGCCATGAGGAATGAAAAAGTAATGGTAGGCTATGGAGGAGCCTGATTAGGAGGAATAATAAGGCTACAAAGAGCCAATGGAGAGGGGATAATTCTTGTATAGTCAAGAGGAACTGATCTGATGAGGAGGAAGGGGCACTATGTTATTGTTGACTGGTAATCAGATGGTTTTTCATTCATGGTCCAAGGGAAGGACCAGTATTTATGGAAAACTAGAGAACCCCCAAAAGGGGCCTAAGACAGCAGGTTAGTGACAACTAGAGAGCCCCAGAGGGGGCCTGAGACATGAGTAGTTATTCAATGGAAAAGGTAAGTTGGAGATAAAGGTAACTAAATTTGTTAGTTACAGAATATGAACAGAAAAAGACAACACACCACCTTAACTGACAAATTTAGGAACCAATTTAAGACCAGCAAACATTCCAGAGATTCATGAGAAATGAGAGGAGAATATGAGAATGATAGAGATATGAGAGTTGAGTAATAAATGACAAGACACCACCTTGTCAGGATATGAGATGGGGAAATGATAGCCTATTTTGAGAGGAGCAACAAGGACCTCAGGCATAGTTGCCTAGAATGATATGAGGAATGATAGCCTATTTTAAGAGGATCAACAAGGACCTCAGGCATAGTTGCCTAGCTTAATGGGGAAGAATGGTATGATGATGATGATGATGGTGATGAGGGTAATGGTATAGCTTAATGGGTGAGAATGATATGATGATGATAGTGATGGTGATGGTGATGGTGATGGTGATGGTGATGGTAATGGTGATGATGATGGTGATGGTGATGGTGATGGTGATGGTTTTAGAGATGAAGTTGGAATGGAGTGGTGACAGTTATTTTATGATGGTGGGTGATGAAAGTATTGAATGGTAATGAATGTGGTGATGGTAATGAGAGAGGGTGGATGATATGGAGATATGAAGATAGTATTGAACAAAAAGAGGGAAGGATTCCAACACACCAGCCTGTTCAATACTAGATGAAAAGGAATATAGATATGTTGTTGAAGTTGAATTGAATGTTTTTGATGGTGATTAGAGTTGTATGTTGTTGATATGATTGATGGATGGAATGATGATTGAATTGTATTGATGATGGGTGTATTGATGTTGGAGATGGAGCAAGTAAAGAAGTAGCAGGCAGAGTGATGGGAGAATGGTTTGGTGATGTAACAGGTGGAGCGGAGGAGATAGATGGGAGCGAGCGAGTGGTTGAGATGGAGCAATGGAGCAATATGGGGATGAGAAGCGACGAGCAAGATTGAGAGGTGGAAGAGCAAGGTTGCAAGGAAGGAAGCAAGCGATGGAGCGATTTGGTGAGAGGATGAGATTGTAGAGATGCCAACGAGATTCCTGTCCGATGAGGGTGTAAGCTTTGGCAGCCAATCTGAACAATTGAGAGTTGGTAGTCGTTAAGGATGAGTTGATGGGGAAGGTGATTGATTCATCAGACAGTTTACAAGGATGATGTTGACAGGCTTGATTAAATGATTGAGAGACAGGCAGAGGGGAGGAGGAGAGGTCTTGACTGGAGACAATGTTGTGGTGAGCAATTGAAACTCTGTAGGGCACAATGATGGTGGGATAGACTACATCTGATGGCTTTTGGAACAATATCTTGCCAAGAATCCCGTGGGAGCAGATTTGGCGAGTAGATCGATATCATCATGGTTTCCGGTTGATTCTCTCAAGCGGCTTGGATGATCATTCTCGGGACCGGATGCAAGCCTCCTCGAGTAGGAGGTAGTGATTGCCAAGATTGGAGGTAGGGATGGTTGATGATTGATGGCTCGGATGGTGGAGGAATAGGAGATTGTGCAAATCAAGTTGAAGAGTAGGATGGGTGAAAGAAGGATGAGGTTGGATGAGTTAGGATGGATTGAGTTGAGATCAAGATGATGGTTGGAAGTGTAGAGTTTGATCAAACAATGATGCTGATGGGTGGTGGTGGTTGAGAGTAGGACCTAATCACCACTCTGAACTCTGATCTTGATTGAATTGATTGATCTAAAAATCCAATTAGATCCAAGTCAAGGGTCAAAGGGGGGTAATTGAGATGGAGGAGTGAGGAGGAGGGACAAGTTAGGGGTAATGGATGAAACAAAGGGGTGAATAGATACCTTTTAGGACGGGTTTGGTGAGTAAGATGTCGAAGGGATGATGAGGGGATTGATGAAACCTATTGGCTTGTTGGATGATTTGAGATTGATTGAGGGTTTGAATGATTTGGTCTTGATGATGATTTGGTTGATGAATGGATCTGATGATGATGGATGATAGGATGATAGGATGATGGATTGAGGATGGATTGAGGATCAGATGGAGTTGGTTGGGATGGGATGGAAGATGATCTAGATCAAGTTTGGATTGAATGAGTTGAAAGTACAAAACCAAAATTGAGACTGGTTTGAACAAGTTTAGTGACTTTGGGATCAACAATTTTACCCAACAATCCATCCTTGATCAGTTTGTTGACTCGTTGGAGATGAGGGATGGGGATCTCATCAAGGGCTTGGTCTGTGGTAGAGCAGAGTTTGAGGTTGGATACTTTGAAGTGGATGATTGTGGTCGGATTGGAGGTGATGGTAGATGGTAAGACGTGCTCTGGATCTAGTTCATCCAACAAGGGATTGGATATGTTGGTGAACCAAGTAACAATCTGATCAATCGGAATGGGGATCAGATCGTGGGGGAGAAGTGGACGAGGATGGGATTTGAGGAATTGCCTGAGGGCTCGTAGGGATTGAGGTTGGTATGACTTGATGAGAGCTTGAGGGGAGGCCAATTGAGCTAGGGTGAGGGATCTGATGGTGGGTAACATCTGATTGAGCCTTAGTTTGGGGTTGAGAGCGGTGGGGGAGATGGAGATCAGAAGAGGAGCAGGATGAGGATGAGGATGAGGATGAGGAGGATAAACTTGGTTGAGTTGTTGATCTTCTCTCAAGGTTGATTTGGGAGACAACACAATTGAAGACTTTGATAGGATCCAATTTGATGAGAATTGCTCTTAATTTGGGAGGTAGACTGCCATGGAGGTCAAGGGTGAGTTCAGAGTGAGCTCTCAAACAACGGGCCGATATGGATGTGGATGTGGATGCGGATGGGTTAAGTTGAGGATGATGGGCAGATGGATGAGTGGGGTTGGAGGATGGAGGCGTAGAGCGGGTATGAAGATGGAATGGATGATGAATGATCCAATGAGAGATGTAGTAATAGGAGTTGCAAGGATGAGCAGAAAATTGGCAAAGGGGCAAGATGGGTTGAGAAGATAATGATAAGTAAACCAGTTGGAACAATGAAGTTGACTGGATAGCTTAGTGGGATGAGATTTTGGCTTTTAACCGTGAAGAGTTGAAGAATGACTATATTGCCATGAGGGATGAAAAGGTAATGGTAGGCTATGGAGGAGCCTGATTAGGAGGAATAATAAGGCTACAAAGAGCCAATGGAGAGGGGATAATTCTTGTATAGTCAAGAGGAACTGATCTGATGAGGAGGAAGGGGCACTCCGGTATTGTTGACTGGTAATCAGATGGTTTTTCATTCATGGTCCAAGGGAAGGACCAGTATTTATGGAAAACTAGAGAACCCCCAAAAGGGGCCTAAGACAGCAGGTTAGTGACAACTAGAGAGCCCCAGAGGGGGCCTGAGACATGAGTAGTTATTTAATGGAAAAGGCAAGTTGGAGATAAAGGTAACTAAATTTGTTAGTTACAGAATATGAACAGAAAAAGACAACACACCACCTTAACTGACAAATTTAGGAACCAATTTAAGACCAGCAAACATTCCAGAGATTCATGAGAAATGAGAGGAGAATATGAGAATGATAGAGATATGAGAGTTGAGTAATAAATGACAAGACACCACCTTGTCAGGATATGAGATGGGGAAATGATAGCCTATTTTGAGAGGAGCAACAAGGACCTCAGGCATAGTTGCCTAGCATGATATGGGGAATGATAGCTTATTTTAAGAGTATTAACAAGGACCTCAGGCATAGTTGCCTAGCTTAATGGAGAAGAATGGTATGATGATGATGATGATGGTGATGAGGGTAATGGTATAGCTGAATGGGTGAGAATGATATGATGATGATAGTGTTGGTGATGGTGATGGTGATGGTGATGGTTATGGTAATGGTAATGGTAATGGTGATGATGATGGTAATGGTGATGGTAATGGTGATGGTTTTAGAGATGAATTTGGAATGGAGTGGTGAAAGTTATTTTATGATGGTGGGTGATGAAAGTATTGAATGGTAATGAATGTGGTGATGGTAATGAGAGAGGGTGGATGATAGGGAGATATGAAGATAGTATTGAACAAAAAGAGGGAAGGATTCCAACAAAGAGAGGCCCAAACTGGGTGAGGAGAGGGGCTCCCTGGGTGAGACAAGACAGGTCAGAGGAGCCTGTCCCAGTTTGCGCAATTAATGAGGTTGAGACAGAAGAGGAGAAGAGATAGGGAGCCCCAAAGACAAATAAGGTGCATTCTTAAGATAAATGATGAATTATTGCTGGGAAAGTGGATGAATTAGCATAAGTCATCCACCTCCCCAGCCAACTCACAAGGAATTCCCATGTCATGTGATTCCTGTATGCACACAAGTCCAGGGAGGTGGACAATTTATGATAAGTTGTCCACCTCTCTTGACATTAGATGTACATGTACTGGGCAGTAAAGCCACAACCAATTTGATGGGAAGGTGGACAACTTAGCATAAGTCAACCATGAATCCAAAGACATCTGATCCTATATTCCAACTAGTACAAATGCTCTACAACTCATGCACACTTTGACATTTTTTCATGAAATAAATGGTAAGCATTTCATCACAAAAAGGTGATGTTTGCTTTATATATATTGAAGGAAATGATTAACCATATCTGGCTTCTTTCCATTAACTCTAGCTACAATTTCAGAAGGAGGACAATTTTGAAGTTTAAGAGAAGCCTTTGCTAGTTTTTTTTTGATTTGGAAGGAGAAATCAAAATTAGTATGATGTTCAACTGTTTGAAGGCTGGGTGGAGGAAAAGTAGTTTGATGAGGAAAGACAGAATTTTGCCATAAAATTTCTATAATGCCCCCAGCTTTTGCATAATCAACTATGAAAAGAAGTGTTGGGAAGGAGAGACCATGGCCTGTTTCTTTTGAGGGAGGAGGGATTGGGGTTCCAGTAGGTTTTGCAATATTAGAGAAAAAACCACAAGTATAACCATTCAAGTCATCCTGATCTGTATGAGGAACATTGGAAAATTCATCACAAGTGACAATGACATTAGAAGCATGAAGAAAAGAATCCCTTTGGTCATTCAACTGTTGAGATTTCCAGTTTGGAATTTTGAACTCTTCTGATACTTCCTTGTTCTTCACTTGAGCAGTGTTGGATAAAACTTGGATTTTATTGAAAATCAGTTGGTTATGTACTGGAAGCTTAGACCACAACATATCATCATTTGCTGTTTGGTCTGGGTTCATATCCCTTCTCCTTGCATATATTCTTATTTTGAAATATATTTTGATGGCAATCAGTGAAAAAAATACATGATCAGCAATTTTTTATTGGTTCCAAATTATCTGTAGGATATCCTTGGTAATTTCCCTGCCAAAATCCTATTCCAAAGATAGATCCAGTCTTAGTGTTTCTGTTGGTTTTGTTCAGGTTCTGTCAATTGTTTTCCATCACATAGAGATCTTGTACCATCTCACAAAATTGAGTTTCCAGCAATGTGTATGGTTGTTGCTGCAATGAATGATACTTGAACACCACATAAGGTTGTTACTTTCTGTTGGAAACCACTTTTAGATTTGCTGGGGGTCCTACATTTGGTACTACCACTTGGTGAAGAATAATTGTTGATTATGGATCTAACCACAAGACTGAGAGCTGCAAGAAGACAATTCAAAGAGAAGGACAACATTGAGAAAGGAAACTTGAAGCAGAATGAGATTGAGTCAGAGCAGAAAAAGAGAACCAACAGAAATTGGAGTCTGCCTAGTTAATGAGTTGAGTCTGAGAGTGAGTTGACAGATGAGATTTAGGGGCTGAAGATCACGGAGAAAAGGGACATTCAGAAAACAGCCGAGTTTGTTGATAACTGCGAATCTCACCAGGCAGTACAGGGACAGAGTTATTGAGGTTGGACGTCACGTTCAAGGTCATGTTCAAGGGTTGGTCCAAGAGAGCGGAGGCAATTTGGTGAGGATAATGGAAGAGATCGTCGAAGATAGAGGGATATGAGATTGAGGCGAGGAGAGGAAGAAGTCCGAGTTAAGAGGTTGAACTAAACAATATGAGTGAGAGAGAGAACATTGTGTTTGTCGGAATTAGAGCTCAAGTCAAAGATGGGTTTGGTGTGTTTTTGGTTTTCCCTGTTTTGATCCTTCCAGATTGGACAATGATTTAAGGAAGTTTCCCCTGAGTGAAACTATTTGGGGGACGTGAGAGGATGTGACGCGGTTCCCCGCCAGCTGGGACTGATGAGTGGAATCACACCAGTGAAATCTCAGCACGGTGAAATCCCAACACGCCCCATGCCTGGTGAGGTGAGGCAGTGTACTGTCTACAGAGAGGAAAACAAAAGGAAAGAAGAAGGAAGAGCTACGAGGACTTGAAGAGCAGAGAAAAGGAGCGAAGGAGTTCCAGGCTAGAGATGCTGGCGCTCTTTGTGAGAGCGTCAGCCGGCATATCCTCGGACCTAACTTTTCTGACCTGGATGTTCCCTGATTTTAATTCCTCACGCATGCCCTTGGTCTTCAGATCTAAGTGTTGGGTTTTAGAATTAGACCCAAATCGCTCGAGTTTGTCAATGAGCCCGCTGTTGTTGGTGTGAATGATAATGGCCGTTGATTTGACTGAAAACATTTCGCATGCCAGTGCCCTAACCCAGGTGGCTTCTTGGAATGCGTCCACGAAGGCGTTCAGTTCAGCGTCCGTTGAACTGAAAGTTATATTCTTTTGCTTGCAACTGTTCCAGGACACAGTGCATCCATAGACAGCGCAGAGGTAGCCGGTCTGAGATTGTCTGGTATCCGGATTGTTGGCCCAGGAAGCGTCCGAGTAGGCGGAGATGAGACTGTCTTGGCTTGCCACGTTCAGGCACAGTTTGACGTGTGGGGTCCCTTTTAGGTACTTCCAGGTCTTTTTGACCTTGTTCCAGTGAGGAAGACCGGGTTTGACATTGAATCGAGCAAGGCTAGATACGGCAAAGCTTATGTCTGGTTGAGAGTGACAGGCAATATTGTTGAGTAAGCCAATGGCTGACCTATAGTTGACGTTGAGAGCCCTGAACTTCTTGAATTCGTCATCTGAAGCGGGCTTGAGCTGCAAGTTCTGAGTTAAAGGGGATTTGCTGGGCTTGGCATCTTCTAGTCCTAGTTCTTGGAGTCCGCGTTCTATGTGTTTTGGCTGACTGAGGAGAATCTTATCGTCAGATACTTTGATTTGCATACCGAGAACAGTGTCGGGGTCTTTTGCAGTTGAACCAGCGAAGCGGTCCAGAAACTTCTTTTTGAAGCCATTGCCGTCTCCAAAAAGAACTAAGTCGTCGACGTGAAAGAACAGCCTAGACTTCCCATCGCGAGAGAGATAGAGGCAAGGGTCGCACAAAGATTCCTTGAAGCCTACCTCTTTGAACCAAGCCGTGAGGGTTTCGTACCAGTTCTTTGGCGCTTGCTTGAGACCATAGAGGTATTTTCGAAGCTTGATAAATTGACTGGTCCTTTTAGAACCTTTCGGAGTACGTATGATGACTTCTTCATTGATTGGAGAATGCAGGAAAGCACTCTTGACGTCGAATTGGCGAATTTTTTGCTTAGATTTGAGAGCGTAGAGAAGCAGCAAGCGAAGAGTTGAAGGCTTCCCAGTCGGTGCGAAGGTTTTGGTGTAATCAAGTCCATGGATCTGATTGAATCCTTGAACGCACAGGCGAGCCTTGTATCTGACTGGGTCGCCGTGGCAGTTATGCTTGATCTTGTAGATCCACGTGGTTTTGAGGACGTTTCTTGGTTCGGGCCCGTGGTAGTCTTCCCACACAAGGAGATCTTTGATTGAGTTGAGTTCTGTGTTCATTGCCTTGATCCATTCGAGATGTTCTTCGCATTTGAGTGCATCATCGTAGGATTTTGGTTTGTAGTAATGATAAAATCCATATCTTTGAGGAGGCTTGATGCGAGATCGGTCTCTCAAGGCCCTTCCAGTTGGAGGGTTGTCTTGTCAAGATGTAACACGAGCGGGCTGACCAGAGGTCGAGGTGAGTTCCGGCACTGGGTCGGGATTGATTGCAACATCTTCAGATGAGGAAAGCCCATCAGAATCAGAGTCACCGTCATCCACTGAGGATGTAGATTTGTCCGATTGACTGCAATACTGCGTCCAAGGAGGTCGCTGCTGGTTTTGAGACAGTTGTGAAGGATCAGTTTGATCAGGAGTTCGCGTAGAATCATCCGGTCTGACTTTATCATCTTGTAGAGAATCAACATCAAAGGCAAGACCATGAGTGTTAGGTCGAGGCATTGATAAGAACTTCACGTGCTTTGTGGAGACAACAGAACCGAATTTTGTTAGCACTCAATATGAAAGCAGGAGAGGATTAAAGTCTACTAAGGTGCCCTCTTCTCCTTTTGATTCAAACTTAGAACCTTTGAACCTTTTGTTGAGAAAATAGACACATGGACTGCCGATAGGCTTGAGGTAAGTGGCAGGAAGAATTCGACCATGTATCTTCATCCAGGGAGTTTCATCCGAGTCTTTCACAGGAATGTGATTCAACATTAGGCAACAGCCTTTGATTACCTCGTGCCAGAGTGACAAGGGGAGCCTACCATCTTTGAGAGTGGCCCGAGTCGATTCAACAATAGTTCGATTGGCACGTTCAGCACGACCGTTGTGCTCTGGGTGATACGTTTCAGAAACGATATGGGTGATGAAGCGTTTGTCAAAGTAGGAGGACAGTTTTGAGTTCACAAACTCAGTTCCGCCGTCTGAACATACCTCAGAGGGATATCTGCCACGACAATGGTGTTCTTTTTCAAGGATGTTGATGATGACTTCTGCAGTTTTGTCCTTTGAGACTAAAGGAAAGGCTGCGAGGTAACCACTAGCATTGTTGACTAGAGAAAGGATGTACTTGTGTCCAGCCTTGGATGCTGGACGGATAGGTCCCATCAGATTGAGATGGATTCAATTGAAGGTCTTCGAGCTGCGAGAAGAAGAATAGGGAAACAAAGCCTTTGTGATCTTACTCTTAACACAATCAACGCATTGAAAGGCCTTCACGACGTTTGAAGGAATGTTTTGAATGAGGGGTGCAAGCCTTGACAGAGAGGCATGGCCATACTTCCGATGGATCTCAAGGAGGGAATCTTCAGGAATGGTGGAAAGAGAGGAATGGAAAGATTTCAGAGATGAGGGAGGTGAGAACAAAGGAGTTGGAAGAGTATACAGATTGTTTTTGATTGATCCCTTAAGAAAGAGCTTGCCATTGAGCAAAATGGAGAAACGTTTGTTATGAAAAACTATCAAACAACCCTTGCTGTTTAGAGCACCGGCGCTGATCAGATTGACAGTTACGTCTGGTACGTAAAAGGCGTCGGATAACTTGACGGAGATGTCCTTCCAGTGTAAGATGGCGGTTCCCTTTCCTTTGATTGCCAAGTTAGCTCCCTCCTTCCCGGTTTTGATAGGATCACCCTTGTAAGGTTCCATCTTGCAGAAGAATTGGGAGTCATTAATCATGTGGACTGACGCTCCACTGTCAAGTAGGAATCGGCCGTCTCGATCTCCATGATCTACCCATTGGTTTAGTAAAGCGAGGTAGTGTGCCAAGAGCGATTCGACTTTAGTTTTTGATCCATTCTTTTTGGCCTTCCATTTAGCTTGATTGTCTCTCCACCATTCAGGGGCAACTTTGGGATGAAGATGCCAACAGTCAATTGCAGAGTGATTTTTGTCTTGACCTGGATGGTGGAATCCTTTGACACATCTTTTGAGTTCAGGACCTTTGGATGGATTCGCACGAGATTGATTCTTTCCTCCGAACAGAGCAACATCCCCCTTGGATTTCGTATTTGATATCAAGGATTGAGCGGCGGATTTGTTGTTAAGTTGAGTGAGATGATTCAGGACATACTCGACAGAGAGTTCCTTATCGGAGTGCATTATCTGTCTTTTGAAATTGTCCATGGAGGGTGGAAATTTGAACAATAAGAGGTACGCCATGATGTCGTCTGGAAGTTTGATTCCGACTTTGGCCATCTTTTTGAGACTAACCTTGACCTTGGTGATGAATTTGACAATTTCCTTGGGGTTAAAGGAGAGATACAGGAAGTTATTGAAGACTCTGGCGCGATTTGAGGCTTGAGATGAGGCGTATTTTTGAATGATGGCCTTCCATAGTAGTTTAGCAGAATTTCTATTATTGGCAGTTACTATGTTTTCGTGAGCTGTAGAGTCGAGTTTTGAAATTAAGAGGAGTTTGAGTTCATTGTTGACAGAAGGTTTGAGAACAGAGGTTTTGTCGTTCATGGCTGTAGTGCAGCCCCTGACGTCGAGAATTGCATCCATCTTGTCTCGCCAGATTCTGTAATTCTCTTCGCCGAGCAACGGAATGGTTTCGAGGGCAGTCTTTAACATCGTCTGTCGGAAATCCATAGTGGTCGCTGAATCCTCCCTCAGTCCGTGGTTTGAATGTATCAAATCTTCAAGAGAGGTCAGCTTTGGCTTTTAACCGTGAAGAATAATTGTTGATTATGGATCTAACCACAAGACTGAGAGCTGCAAGAAGACAATTCAAAGAGAAGGACAACATTGAGAAAGGAAACTTGAAGCAGCATGAGATTGAGTCAGAGCAGAAAAAGAGAACCAACAGAAATTGGAGTCTGCCTAGTTAATGAGTTGAGTCTGAGAGTGAGTTGACAGATGAGATTTAGGGGCTGAAGATCACGGAGAAAAGAGACATTCAGAAAACAGCCGAGTTTGTTGATAACTGCAAATCTCACCAGGAAGTACAGGGACAGAGTTATTGAGGTTGGACGTCACGTTCAAGGTCATGTTCAAGGGTTGGTCCAAGAGAGCAGAGGCAATTTGGTGAGGATAATGGAAGAGATTGTCAAAGATAGAGGGATATGAGATTGAGGCAAGGAGAGGAAGAAGTCCGAGTTAAGAGGTTGAACTAAACAATATGAGTGAGAGAGAGAACATTGTGTTTGTCGGAATTAGAGCTTGAGTCAAAGATGGGTTTGGTGTGTTTTTGGTTTTCCCTGTTTTGATCCTTCCAGATTGGACGATGATTCAAGGAAGTTTCCCCCGAGTGAAACTATTTGGGGGACGTGAGAGGATGTGACGCGGTTCCCCGCCAGCTGGGACTGATGAGTGGAATCACACCAGTGAAATCTCAGCACGGTGAAATCCCAACACTTGGCATGGACTTAGACCCTTCTTCAGGGTGATGAAGTAGATTGACTCAGATACACACTCCTTCTTGCAATAATCACACTCAGCTTGACAATGCTTTTTGTGTGCTCTGGATGAGGATGGGATGGACATCATTAAGGGTTGTGGTGGTTGCATAAGAAAAGAACAATCTTGGCTTGATTCCTGATGATGCTTTTGATTCAAGGGCTCATCCTCACTCCAAACATTTTCTCAAAAGCACCAAAAGGAATACAAGTGACAAGGATTGAGATTAAAGCAAAATGTTAAAGTCAATGATATGAAACAATTTAAGACAATTGAAGAACCGTACATTTTGCTAAGTTTAACTAATTTCAAAGACACATCCTCTTTATTGGTTTTCAATGGCAACAGGTTGGCTGGAGGTGTGGTGGATGCATTGGAGTTGAGTTGAAACATGGGGTTTGCTTTTAAACATGATTTTGATGATGTGATTCATGGTTCAAAAAGGGGTTTGAGAACAAGCAGGAATGAATCAAGGATAAGTGGATGATAGGCTGATGTCTTCATTGCTGCTTACTTCAAAGATGAATAAAAGAATGGATGTTGTCTATGGTGATATTGGATGAACAAGGTTGAGTTGATTTGGTGAAGACAGAAGCTATGATTGGAAGAAGAAGAATAAAGAATGTTGAGGAAGAGAAAGATTGAAGTTAGTTTTGGATTGATGAAGATGAAGGATTCAAGAGATTGGAATAGGGGCATGAGTTCTTACCCTTCAAATGAAGTGATTATGAGTGAGAGGTGGAAGAGATGCCTTGAAGTGAATGTGCAATAGCAGGAGTTGGATGGAGTGTTTGTTTTTGATGATGAGGTTGATTGGAGAGTGTTTTGTTGATTGGATGCTTGAGGGGTGATTCAAAGATTTCAGATACCAATAGAGCACAAACTCAATTATTCTAACTTTTCAGAGTTTCAAAAATTCAAAAAGAAGATGCAATCTTACCTGGGTGGACCTTCTGGGATAGTTTGGGGATGCTGGAATAGTGGGCTTGGATGCTTGTTTGCAGGGGCAAATAAACTGCTTGTCAATTATCAAGCACTCGCCAATTCGCTTGTGAATAGAAAAGCAAGGCTTGCAAGTTGCTGCACAAGCCAGCAAACGCGTCAGCGGCCTCGCTCGCGTTTGCTTGCCTAGCGGAGGCAAACTCGCTGACCGTTGCTGGCAAACACGAGCAACGGGTCAGGTTTCCAGGGCGCATTGACGCGCACAGACGTCTCCCAGGGCCCTGGCAACCTGGGAGAGAGTGACAGGGTCGCGTTCAGCAACCCTGTCGCGAATTGAAGCGATTTCGGTCGCTAGCGTTTCCCAGGAGGAAAGCAAGCAACCGGGGCATTGCCCCAGGAGCTCCAGGCCCAATGTGGGCTCCTCCAGGGCCTGGAGCTCCTCAAGCCCATCAGGGCCATTTCCATGGAGAGCCCAGGGCAAGTGCCCATGGGTTTTGGCCATATGGAAAGGCCAAAAACCATGAGAGGGAGGTGGGTCCTTGAAAAAAAAACGCATGACATGGATATACCATGCAATGTGTTTTCTTTTCAATGTGGCTATGATTCAAGCCACCAGGGGGGATAAGTCATGCATGAGAAGTGAGCATGAATTTCACCATGAGAATTATGCATGAATTTAAGAAGTGTTCATCTGACCAATGTGAGATGCAAAGATCCAGAGGATATTTTTGAATTTGAATAAGATTCTTTTGAGAATTCCTTTGTGATAACTTGATACTATTTTTGTAGAATTCCCAAATATAGACAAGGACTGGAGCAATGACTTTCATTTTTGATAAGTGAATGTTTCTATATATGATTGCTTGTCAATTGCAGTTCTGAAAAGGTTTAAAAGGATACTTCCAACTTTGAAGGAGATAGCTGCTGAAACCAACATTTCCTGTTTTTCTCAAAATAATGGTGACAGTAAGCAATAAGTTTTTTATTTAGGTGCATTCCTGTAAAAATTGATTCATAACAATGATTTTTGTTTCACTACAGAAAAGGTGTTTTTTAAATGATTTTTTCCAAAGAAAATTTTTTCCAATGGTTCTTTCACTGTTTTAAACCCCAAACAAATAACTGGAACTAGTTTCCGAAATTTGATAATTTGAATATATCAATGAAACCTGTATCCTTATATTATTTTACTCTAAATGTTCAGAATTAAAAATACATGAAGCTTTTCCTATTTTTTGGTGCCTTTGCATCTGCCGGATTAAAGGATTCATAAATAGTAATGGCATTGCTCAATTTACCATTAAATTTGGGAAATAGGTCTATTGATCAAGGTGAGGTTGTAATGTATGCAACAACAATGTAAAATTATTTCAGGATTCATTCAATTACCCTTGAGGATAAACTTTTGGGTATTTGTAATACATGTTATGATTTATATTCATTGAAACAACTTGAGAAACTCTTCTATTGCATGATAACCATTCATGCACATAAACCTGGGGGTACATGATGCACTTAGCCTAAGTGCACCATGCCCCTTCAGACAACCAGTTGGTGGTGGTTGTGGGTCACCACAAACCTACATGACATGGTGGCCAGTATTGAGCCTCCTTCCCCTCATGCTGGAAAACTTTTTTCTTAATTGTAGACATGGCCACTTTCCAATGTGACCTGGTGGATGTAATTCATCAACAATTACCAAAATATCTTGGAACTTTGGGACATGAGAAATATGGAATATTTTGAATTATGGGAAGTTTCTTCAACCAATGAGCAAGATAAATGAAATATATTCAGGGCCATCCAAGAATCACAAAATCATTTTTCCTTTACCAAATTTCTTTTTAATATTTCCATGTTATTTATCTTTTTGGATAAAAGGTTTTGCCAAAATGGGCATTTCAGTAATAACTAGTTCCTGAAACCAACATGGTGGACAAGTTATGCTAAGTTGTCCACTTCCCCATACCAATGATGAAGAGCCAACTATTTTTGACCAATTGGAAAATTTTGATGGGGGGTGGACCACTTAGGCAAAGTAATACACTTCCCTGAGCCACCTCACACTTCATCATGTAAAAATTGATGTTATGTTTTTACATTATGTCTGATTGTTGCAGAAAATAGGCTATTGTGTGATTCTTCAGGGTGAAAACTATCAATTTTTCTGTTTCACTTTCCAACCTATTGATTTCTTCTTGAGTCAACCAAAACTGCCACTGTGACACAAAATCAATTTTCTCTTAAGGAATATTTCCTATTCATGAATGTAGGGTTTTTTCACATGTATGTGACAATGAACTCTCACAATGTATAATTTATAAGCCAGCATAACCAATAATTCCCAATATATTGGCCTGAGCCAGAAATATTTCACTTTTTTCCCACTGAAAAATATTTTTCACCACATTTAATTCGTGGAGACTTTATCCTACCATCATTTTTTGAGGCTGGGGTCAATGATTGAACAAGGTGAAGAAAATATTGTCAGGGAAATGCAAGGATCAGAAAAACCTGTTCCTCTAGAAATTTGTTTTCCATATGGCCATGTTGTGATTCATCTTCTTGGATGAAAGATATTTTCCAGCCTGGGCATTTCAGTACCAGCATGTATTTTCCTGAAACAAACATTGTGGACTGGTTATGTCAAGTTTTCCACTTCCCCACACTATGGACTAAGACCCAGCTAATTTGGGGAAATTAGGATATTTTCATTGGGAGGTGGATGACTTAGGCTAACTTGTCCACCTCCCTTGGCAACCATCCACTTGATTGTATGGATATTCATTATCTTTTTGTGCATTCTGTCTGGTTATCTGAGGAAACAATGATATGTGGGAATCTGTATTTTGAAGACAAATAATTTCTGTAATTCATTTTTCAAACTACTGAATCTTCCACAACTCCAAAAACCCATGGACTTTATAATCATCCTCATCCTTCAATTTCACCCCTGGTTGGTATTCTCTGAATTTCCTAGGTTCAAAACTAGATTATAGTAATATTACATAACCGGAAGCTGATGAGAATGTCAAACTGGACTGTATATCACCACAACAAAAAAGATCTCTCATTTTTGTTGAGAATAGATTCCAAAAAAAAATCACTACAAGCCAGGTCAAGTGAACCTATTTATAATTTCAAACCAAGCAGGTAATAACCACTTCCAGAAATCCACAACTTGAGCGGAAGAAAATAATTTTCAGGCACTTTCAGGGTCTCAAAAAAAGTTTAATTCAGGCACTGAAATTGCACCTTTTGAGATTTTCAATAGTTCTGTATGCCATGACTCAAACTCTTGTTGTTTTGAGCTCTTGATTGGAACATGACTGATAATTTTGGGCGCAAATCTTATTCATATGTCTTAAAAAACCTGTATTATTTTTTTCAGAAAATTCATTCATTCATAATCATTTCATTTCCTTGGAACCCCTCATTCCCACTCCAAAATTTTTTCAACCACAAAAAGATGTAAATCCATTGTTTTTTGGAACCATTTGAAAATGCCATGCTGATTTATATTTATTTGGAGTGTTTTTACCAGTACAAATTTCCCCTTGATTGATTTCAGAACAGTCAAATAAAAGCACAAGAGCCTAGAATATCTGAAAAAGTTCATGAAAAAGCCTAAAAAAGATGTTTGGGGGACCAAAAGGTGATTCAACTGTTCTCAGGAGTGGAGATGGTTTTTCCCACTTTCTCTATCAATTATCTTGTTTCAGGGCAATTCTTTGCCCCAAAACAGAAAGTTTATTGAAGATGAAAGGATGATGATACTCAATTAAATTTCAAATTTATATTAATGTTTCATTTGCACAGACATATACATCCATTTAGTTTGCTAATTCAAGATATGATATTCAGCAAGGGTTTGTAGAGTTGAATCAAGTTGAGCTTCCAGAATAATCACTTGAAGTTCTATAACCCAATGTTTGGAACCAGGCAACAAGTGAGGCAAAAGAAAATAGAGAATATTACCAAAAAGGTATAAGGATCACAGGCAGAAATCATTTGGGCAACAGAGAGTGACCTCATTACCACAGATTTGTTCTTGGACCAGGATTGAGACCCCAAAGGAATGGGATTGAATTAAAATGATCTTTGGCTAATTCAACTGAGATGGAGTGATTGATTATGACTAATGATTCTGTTGAAATTTCACTCTCACAGCCGTGGACTCCTGTAACTCGGCTGCGCACACTTCATATTTGTCACTCCCTCTCCTTCACTTGGCTTTTTCTGTTCAATCCCTTTCTCCTGATTCTTCCTTCCTTCTTTTCATCTTCCTTCCTTCTTTTCATGTTTTCCTTCCTAAAACAAACTCATCTTCTCTCCATCCAATCAACTCTCAACTGGAACTTCTCTCCATCTACAACTACTTCTAGTTACCAACTTGCTCAACTTACAATTGGTACTGCCTGCTACTCAAAATAGCTTACCGGTTCTCAACTTGGCCCTCCACTTTTCTCCTTGACTGCGACTCTCCCAATCATCATTCAATTATCTTGTTTGTCACCTACCATCTTAATTGTGGCCGTGTTCTTGTTCATTTGGTGAGAAAGAGATCACACATCCATCAATTTCCTGAACCTCAATCTGAACTGTTTATTGGCAGTCTACTCCTCAACATCCAACTGTCCTAGGTCCTCAAGCCTCTTACTCAATCAGCGGTTTTCTTCAGCCTTTCTCATCTTTCCATTATCTGGGGTATGACCCAAATTCCTTTGATCCATTTTCCAAGATCATTACCTCATCTATTATCATTCATTGAATCATGTTGGTCTTCCATTCTGGTATTAAGCCTTTTAAAAGTAATTCATTAGGTCAAATTTTATCACAATTAACAGTCAAACGCGATCTACAATTGCTAACCTTTCAAGACCAGGTCCATCTCAGCTACAATGGACAACATCAATCCAACAATTCTCAAGACCATCTTAGAGGCCATCCCTGTTCTCACTGAGGACAACTTCACCATCTGGAAAACTAGAATAAACTCGCTCCTAAATATTGCTAAGCTGAAAGACATCATTGGATCTACCGCTGAAGAACTATTGGATACCAATAACACCATTCTCACTTTGATTCTAATCTCAAAACTTTCCTCATCTGTCCATACAACCATTGTATTGGCCAGCAATGAGGAAAGCGCTAAAGAGATATGGAGGGCAATTCACAAACACTTTGTGTCCTCTCAACCTTCCAACCAAGCCCGGGTCTACAGTCAATCCGCCTCTATTACGTTTGATAAGAATGAAATTCAGGGATTAATTCTGGACTTCAAAAATGGAGTCAATAAGCTACACAAAATCGGGATTGTTCTTCCTGTCAATATTCTAACCTACATGATCCTCAATAAGCTGCCTGACTTGCTGAAGAATATCAAGAAATCTATTACTCACTCCAATGTTCAGTCCAAAATCAATCCCAATGCTGTTATGGATCATCTTTGTATACACATGAACAAATTAAGGATGAGAAACTCATCAGCTTCCTCGTCCAATCAGATTGCTTCTCTGTTTACTGACTCTTCTGGGAAATGCAAACCAAGGAAACACAAAACTCTTGCAAATCATCCCAAGCACAAGTGCTGGATGCTGTATCCTCATCTCAGACCAAAGACCAATAACCCTCCTGAATCCAAGACTTATGTCAGCTGTCTCTCCTTCTCTAGCTGTCAAGATGCCCTCAATTTTGTTCTTGACTCAGGCTCATCCAATCATATGATTTCTGACCCAATCTGTTCACAATTATTGATCACACAGAAGAAGGAATGATCAGTACAAGCTGTGGAAGGAACTCGCTGGAATTGAAGGGAAAAGGAGAAGTGATTCTGAAATGCAATCTGGGAGACGTCAAGCTTCACAATGCCTTGTTTGTTCCCAACATATCTATCAACCTGATCTCCCTGAGAAGACTCCTTCTCAATGACTATCTTGTTGATTTCCAACCCAATGTGTTCCTTCTTAATACACTTGGCAAACTTGCAATGAAAGGGCACTACTTGAACCATATTCCTTGCCTCAGATTCTATCCTCCAACATCATCAATGCATCAATCACATCTTTCCTATGCTGAAAATCTTCACAAATCACTAGGACACGTAACTTACCACAGACTGAGACATAAACTGAACATTCCTATCAAGAAAAATGAGAATTGCAGATTGTGTGCTGTATCCAAAGTGACAAGAGCATCATTTCACTCATGGACCTCAACTGCTGACTGAGTCTTTCAAGAACTAAATCTTGATACAATTGGGCCCCTACCCGCTTTGAGGAACGGGAACAAGTATCTTGTGACCGTCACTGATGCGTTCTCTTGATACGTGGCTGTCATTCCGGTCACCACTAAGGAACAGATTCCCTTGTCTCTTATTTAGGCCATTGACCTAGAGTAAAAACAATTTAACTACTACCCCTCCATCTTGCACTCCAATTGCGGAACTGAATTTGAGAACCTCAAGTTAGCCAATTTCTGCTAGAAAAACCTGATTTGTCAACGGTTTTCCAATCCCTATACCCCTCAACTCAATGGACTGGCCAAAAGATTCAACCAAACTTTTATAGAATCAGTTAGCTCAAACCTGAATGACTTTCATCTTCCCACAGGGATGTGGCATGAAGTGGCTCTGGCTTCTGCGTTGGCTATCAATCAAATCCCATTGCACAAAAGCAAAAAATGGCCTATGAGCTGTTCAAAGGCTCTAAGCTTCCTCTCTCTTATTTCCAACCTCTAGGCGCTCCAGTTTCCTATCTGGTTCTTCCAAAGGTTCCTGGATCAAAACTGCTACCTCCTGGCAAGATTGGTCACCTAATTGGTTACAATCCTGAGGTCCAGTCGTATAGAATACTCACTTTGGATGGGAAGGTGATAGACTCCAAGAATACTTGCTTCCTTGACATTGAATGCAAGCACTCAAACAACTCTTCATTGAAAGAATGGATGCCTGAACACAATACTCATAATCTGTCTCAGGAAAAACCAGAATCTCCAGTTGAAGAGTCTGGATCTTTGCCTCTAGATGAGGGATCTGTGGCTTTGGAAAACTTAGTTTCCCCATTGGATCAGTCTCCTCCCAAGGATCAGTTATTCTCCAAACCATTGTCAAGTTTTTCTTAACCTGTACATGAAGAGGCTAGCGGAGGAAATGGTCCTACTTGGGTTCTAAGAGAAAGAACTCTTGCAGTCAAACCACCTAAATACAGTTACCTCTCTACAAAACTGGATCCTGAAAAAGTAAGAGCTGCCAAGCAGGCAGAACTCCAGAGTATCAAAGAAAATGAAGTGTGGGAGGACGCAACTGAGACACAAAGTGGCTGGCTCAAGACCTTGTGGGTCAATTGTCTCAAGCCTGCCACAAATTCCTCTCCTGAATGCGTCAAGTCCAGACTGTGTATTCAGGGATTCAAAAAGGAATCCATGGTGGACTACTTTGACACATTTGCTCCAACTGGAAAATTCCCCTCTCTTCTTCTTCTTCTCACTCTTGCAGCTGACAAAAATCTCCCAGTCAGAAAATTTGATGTTAAAAGCGCTTTTCTGTTTGCGCCTCTGGATGAAGACATATTCATTAAGACTCCAAAAGAATCTTCTTGAACAAGTCCATTTCTCAAGCTCAAGAAGTCCCTGTATGGTCTAAAGCAAGCTCCAGCCAACTGGAACCTCACTCTCACTGAATGGTTTGAAGAAAATTGACTATCAACAGTCTCAATCAGACGCCTACGTCTTTATCCACAAAAAACAAGACTCCTTCATTTTTTTCCATGTTGATGACTTGGTAGTGAGGGGAAAAACTGATGCTTTTGAGGAGTTATTCCTTCATTGCTTCCCTAACTCATCAGCTCATGATCTGGACATTCTATTGGGAATGAACTTTGAATCGGAAGGAACTGGCTTTTTGCTATCTCAGTCCGATCTCATCAACAAAGGTGTCCAACTGCTGAATCTCTCCAAGTGCAGAAAAGTGTCTACCCCTCTCACACCAGGTGTTCAACTTAATCCTGCGTCTGACAAGGAGCTCGAAGAATTTGAATTTCTAGGTGTCAACTACAGACAATTCACCAGGATGCTCAACTATCTTTCTTGTTGATCACGTCCAGACATTGCTGAATCTTCCTTGATTTTATCCAGATTCAACCATAATCCGGGTATTCATCACTGGAGGGAAGTGGTACATTGCTGGAAGTACCTCAAATCAACCATTTATTACAAACTACTTCTCAATCTGCAGCCTTCTGAAAATACTCAAATCAACATATATACCAACGCCACATGGGCCGATGATCTTGAAACCAGGACCTCTCAAAGTGGCATTGTAGCCTTTTGGAAAACTTGCCCAATCTCCTGGACAAGCAACAAACAGCAAAATATAACCCTATCCCTCCACTGAATCTGAGCTCAATGCTCTGTCTGATGGCGTCCAAGAAGATCACTGGTTGTCACACTTGATTTCAGAACTGTGGAACACAAAGCTATCTCCCTCTCTCTTTCACATCAACAATAAAGGACTACTTGAAAAAAATTCAACATTTTGGTTCCAACTCCAAAACCAAGCATCTTGACATCAAGGTCAAACACATTTGCAAACTCTACAAAGAAAAAAGTATCCTTATTTCTCTCATCTCATCATCCAATATGATTGCGGACGCCCTCACCAAAGCTTCTGCTTCTCAATCCTTGAACTTATTGACCTCTCATTGTTTCCCAGTCCTCCAACTCTTCCTCATCAAATGATCCGGGGTGTTGAAATTTCACTCTCACAGCCGCGGACTCCTGTCACTCCTCCGCTGCGCACACTTCATATTTGTCACTCCCATCTCCTTCACTTGGCTTTTTCCATTCAATACCTTTCTCCTGATTCTTCCTTCCTTCTTTTCATCTTCCTTCCTTCTTTTCATGTTTTCCTTCCTAAAACAAACTCATCCTCTCTCCATCCACTCAACTCTCAACTGGCACTTCTCCTCCATCTACAAACTACTTCCGGTTACCAACTCTCTCAACTTACGATTGGTACTCCTTGCTACTCAAAATAGCTTACTGGTTCTCAACTCAGCCCTCCACTTTTCTCCTTGACTGAGACTCTCCCAATCATCATTTGATTATCTTTTTGGTCACCTACCATCTTAATTGCGGCTTTGTTCTTGTTCATTTGGTGAGAAAGAGATCACACATCCATCAATTTCCTGAACCTCAATCTGAACTGGTTATTGGCAGTCTACTCCTCAGCATCCAACTGTCCTAGGTACTCAAGCCTCTTAGTCAATCAAAGGTTTCCTTCAGCCTTGCTCATCTTTTCATTATCCAGGGTATGACCCAAATTCCTTTGATCCATTTTCCAAGATAATTACCTCATCTATTATCATTCATTGAATCATGTTGGTCTTCCAGTCTGGTCTTAAGTCTTTTAAATGAAATTCATTAGGTCAAAATTCATCAGATTCATTAAAATCTTTAGGTTTACAACCCTTGTTTTTGAGTTTTTTTCAAATTAAAGTACAATACATCCTTTTTGAGGCCCTTTTGATTTTAGAGACCCACAAATGTTCTGGAGCATGACCAATTGGAAAGAGTTACCAATTTGAGAGGTTTTACATATAATTAGAGATTGGTTACAAAACAATTTTTTTGGAAATTGGAATTAGGATTTGGAATCATTGGATTTTATCCAAAAAAATGCTCATGTTCTGAAAAAAATCAATAAAATATTGTTTATTTCTTGCACTAGAAATTCAGTAGCAATGATCCTCAATATAAATTTCTTTCAATTTCAAATCTTCATAATTTAATTGTTCCTCAAGCATGAATGGGAAAGAAATCTGATCTTGTAGCTTGACAATGATTTCTAACTTTTTTCAGAGAATGGAAAAGTTAGACTAAGTGCCTTACCATACCACCAATTCTGATATGTTGATAGAGGCAGGAGGGGAAAAGGGTGAAACAATTTGAATGCACAAAATTCCAAGACAGATCTTCAGAAAGTCAATGACAATTACCTGAAAATGGATTAATAATTAAAGCAACTCACCAACAATGCTCTGCAGTTTTTCCTGGTAAGGTTGTCTACTTGATCTAAGTGCACCACCTCACCAGGAGGAACCACCCCACCATTGCAGATTTAACAGCACTTGGAAGACCAAAGTTTTCAATCAGCATGATATAGTTTTCCACATCCAACTACTTTCCCTCCAGTGGTTCTCCAATCAATGGAACAACATACTAATTTTGGTTTCTCACTCCCCCCAAGTAAATGGTAGCCAATGCCTCTCTCAAACTCCAAAATTGTCATCCTTTTGAAAATTTTCACTTGATTCAATGGGAAAAAAATCCAGATATTGTTAAACATTTCCTTCAATGTATATAACTCAAGATTCACCTTTTTGTGCTGAAATTCTAACCATTTATTTCATAAAACAATGTGAAAGTTTGCATGAGTTGTACAATGAGGTACTAGGTGGAATGTAGGATGAGAAATCTTTGGATTGATGGTTGACTTATGCTAAGTTGTCCACCTTCCCATCAAATTGGTTGTGGCTTTACTTCCTAATACATGTATATTTAATTTCAAGGGAGTTGAAGGACTTATGATAGGTCTTCTACCTCCCTGGAACTGTATGCATACAGGAATCACTTGACATGGGAATTCCTTGTGAAGTGGCTGGGGAGGTGGAAAACTTATGCTAAGTTGTCCACTGTCCCAGCAATCATCAATCATTTGGCATATCCAAAATCATTCTCCCAGGTGGTTTTGGGGAGGTGGACAAATTAGCACAAGTTTTCCACCTCCTCGGATTTCCCACATGATTCTCCCTTGACATCTCATTCCTGCATACCCATGGTCCTGGTGTGGTGGATGACTTATCATAAGTTGTCCAGCTCCCTGCACATGACTCATATTTATTTTTTGTGGTAAAGCAGACACTTTGGTGATAAACACCTGCCTGTTCCAACAAATCAACAAGGTGAATCCTGCATAATTTCATATCTCCATGATATTATGCACCCCTGTTACATTTTTCTTCATTCTTGTGAGCCAAGTGATCCAGGCATGTTGAATTCTCATATATTCTTTTGGAATCAGATTTATAAATGTTATTTATATCATTTATCCTAATTGCTGGTGTATGAACAGCCAGTAATTAGAAAGAACTACACCTTCTTAAAAAGAATTATCAGGAATTCATATCACAACATTTTCAAAAGAATGAAATTGAAAACCATGCATTGTTCTTCTTTACCTTTATTATTTATCTAATATGATCTGAGGAGATTTAGTCAAAATCAATTCAGGAAAGAGGAAAATTATAATCCTCATTTCCAAGAATTAGCACCATGAAAAATCTGACACCTGATTTATCATATTTCTCTATTATTCAGTTTCCAAAATTGAACTCTCAACAATCAATTACCACTGAATATCCATCCATGCAGTAAACCTGCATCTGTGTGGTACCCAGAATTGCACTTTGAGTAATTGGAGATTTAAGAAATCTTATAATAAAAAAACAGAAATGAAACAAGCTATTGGACCCATGTCATTATTATCCAACTCTACTTGATATATTAGGGTGTATCAGAGTTAGCAAACTGGCCATTAGAAACCCGCCATTTTTTTTACCAAACCTGCCATTTTTAATGGTGGGTTTCTGAAATACACATACCCCCTGACTGGTGTATTTCAAAATGGCGGGTTTCATGAAAATGGCAGATTTCAAACATCAAACCCGCCATTTATGCATCATCATCCATCCACAATCCATCACATCTAAAATACCCATTCACATCAGCAAATCCATATTGGTCCCATCTCCATCACATCACACACATCTCATCTCCTTTGCTTCACATCTCCATCACTTCACATCTCTATTTCTTCACATCTCTATTGCTTCACATCTCTATTGTTTCACATCTCTATTGCTTCACATCTCCATCTTCAAACAAATCCCATCATCATCTCATCACCCCACATCAAATCACCATCTTTCCCGACATGTCCCATCAAACTTCTTGGCAGCAAGTTGAAAATGAAGAAAAGCTTACTGAACTTTTGTTAGTATTTTACTGCCATTCATACTCTGATTCAGACTCTGCTTTGGAATCAACTTGGTTTGATTTGAATTCTCTATTAAAAAATCAATACATGGTTTCAAGAAGACAAACTCTCCACAACCCTATTTATGAAAGGCAAAAGATTCATCTCCTCCCCAACCTAACCTTCCAGCAACTGTTCCAAAATCTATTGCATTCATTCATAAAACTTTTGGAGATGATTGAAGAACACCACATCTTCCAGAAATATTCTTGGAATCCTCAACGCAATCCAGCTATCCAACCGGGTGTTGCTATTTGTAGATTGGGATCAAATGGAAATGGAGCAGAAATCCATCAATTGGAAAATCTATTCTCAGTCGGATATGGAACCATAGACTCATACACCAAAAGTGTCATGGTTGCTATCCTATCTTTCTGTTGCTCAGTCCTTTCTTTGCCAAAAAAAGAAGAATGCAAGGAGATATCTCAAGTAATGGAAACCAAAGGATTTCCTGGTTGCATTGGTTTTGTTGATGGAACCACCATCCCCTTGAGTCAAAAACCCAAGCTAGATGGCAACCACTATTTTGATTGTAAAAAAAGGCAATTGATTCATATCTTTTCCAATCAATTTGATAACACCATTGATCACACACTGACCAAAAATGTTTTTTCTGTTTTTTAAGATACTCTGTGGCACTAAAACTTGTTTATGATAACAACAAGAAGTTCATATCCCTCCATGCTGGCCTTCCAGTTTCTTTTCATTATTCATATGGCTCAATTGGATGCAGATTGCCCAACAACCAGAGAACTACTTTGACCACAATCAACACCTTCTGTCAGCTTATGCTAGTGGGAAATATGTGGTTCCAGCATACCGGAATGTTTTGTCCGATGATCAAGGAAAAACCAATTTCAACTATCATCTTGATCAATCAAAAGTTTGGATTGAGCATGCAATAGGAGTCCTGAAAGGAAGATGGGCCAGCTTAAGGGAAATTCAAAAGCAGCTTTGAAACCCCAAAGACATGAAGTTCCTCATAAAATGGATCATCACTTGTGTAATCCTTCAAAATCTTTTGGCTTACATCAAAGATGAATGGTAAAAAATATTTGAAGATGATATTCCTGATCCTCCTCAAGTCATCCCCATCTCATCTCCTACCTCATCTTTGGCCATGAGAGAGTGGACTCTAACCCTCACACCTGCTCAATTTTATGTGTAGCATTTGGTTTTTAAATAGGTGAAATATCTTTTTTTGTTTTAGTTGTTCAAACAAGCATCCAAGGCCAACTTGGATTTTTTTTTTTTGGTTGACTTAGGCAAAAACAGAACCAAAACTTCCAAACCACCCACCTCACCCCACCAAACCACCGGTCCACTCTCCTCCTCACCCACCACCGGTCCACTCTCCACCTCACCCTCCACCTCCACCTCACCCTCCACCTCCACCTCACCCTCCACTCTCCCCCCTGGTAAGCTCCAGCCCCTCCTCCTCATCCAACTCCCCTCACCCACCACCTCCACCTCACCCACCACCTCCACCTCACCCACCACCTCCACCTCACCCACCACCTCCACCTCACCCACCACCTCCACCTCACCCACCACCTCCACCTCACCCACCACCTCCACCTCACCCACCACCTCCACCTCACCCACCACCTTCACCTCACCAGCACACCTTGTAAGCTTCCCCCCCTCCTCCTCATCATCCCCATCATCAAATACTGACATCCACCCCCCTCCATCCCCCTTCAGCCCCCCCCCCACCTCACCTCCTTGGTTGATTGCCCAGGTAAGCTGCCCCCCTCCTCCTCATCACCCTTTTTCCTCATCACCCTTTTCCCTCCCACTCACCCCCTCTCCCTTTCTCCCAACTAAGGCCCCCCCACTCTTGCCCTTCCCCACCTTCCTTGCTGCCCCCCCTCTTGCCCTCCCCCCCCCCACCACCC
The DNA here is from genome assembly GCA_025617555.3 of Puccinia polysora. Classification (NCBI taxonomy): domain Eukaryota; kingdom Fungi; phylum Basidiomycota; class Pucciniomycetes; order Pucciniales; family Pucciniaceae; genus Puccinia; species Puccinia polysora. The sequence continues at coordinate 30,588,686 of CM062626.1, forward strand.
TTGCTTCTACCCCCCCCACCACCCTTGCTTCTACCCCCCCCACCACCCTTGCTTTGTTTGGCAGCCCACCCCCCCACCTTGGCCCCCCCACTGGGCCCCCCCGGCGCCCTCACCACTCACTTGCAATCCCCCCGCCACCCTCTGCCTCTTTCTTGCAATCCCCCCACCTCCCTTGGCTGGCCCAGCCCCCCCACCGCCCTTGGCCCCCCCAATGGGCCCCCCCACTTCCCTTGCGGCTCGCTTGCAAGTCCCCCACCGCCCTTGGCCCCCCCACCAGGCCCCCCCCACCGCCCTTGGCCCCCCCACCGGGCCCCCCACCGCCCTTGCCCCCCCTTGGCCGGCCCCCAGCCGCTCCCTCTGCCTGCCCGGTCCCCCCACTGCCCTTGGCCACCCTTGGCCGGCCCCCTGGCAGCTCCCTCCGCCCGCCTGACCCCCCCACCACCCTTGGCCCCCCTCAGCCGGCCCACCGGCCCCCCCCCACCGCCCTTGGCCCCCACACCTCCCTCTGCCAGCCCGGCCCCCCCCCCTTGACCACCAACAGCCAGCCCCCCCTCCTTCTGCCACTTGTCCTGACCTGAAACCCAACCCAAAGGGCCAGCCAGATTCTCTCGCACCCTGTAATTTTTTTTTTTTTTTTTTTTGGGCACTGATATCATGTTTTTTTTTTTGGGGGGGGGTACAGGTTTTTTTTTTTTTTGGTGATTCCATTTCTGGTGAACTTGGAAACAAACAATCAAACGGTTCCATTTCTTCCACCGTGGAAAAGTAATTGTCCTCAATTAATCTGATTATCAAGCCCTGGTTGCAATAATCAAATTTGTGCCATTGGAGAAACTTTCTGACCAAGACAAGAAGGAAATCAACTTTGTGACAACTTTCCTTCACCATTCAAAAAAATTTTTCAACCAGGTTGGTCCTTCAAGATCTTGGGATGGAAAAATGTGGGCAGTTGGATGGTGAAAATTTATGCACCTTTCAGAGTTATTTGGATGTTATGTGAAGAAATCATCCATTAGATCTTCTCCTCAAGAGTATTTTTTCCTCAACCTTAATGCCAACAAAGTATCCCAAATTCTAGGACAAATTTTTTGCAATTTTGCCAAACTTTCCTTTGAAGCAAACCATGATGCCATGAAGGACAACAAAATTGCCTCTTTCTCTTCATTGGAATTTGGTTCCAAGACTACACCTTTTGATTTCTCCCCAAACATCACTTTCACCTCCAATTCTTTTTACAATTCTCCTCATATTGACAAAGGCAACATCTCTGGCTACTCCTTTTTACTGGTGGTTCCAACCAAGAAATCAAATGGTCAACTTATTGAAAACATGGAAGAATATCAAGTATTGGATGGCCATTTTATTTCCTGACCTGGGCTTTGGAATTGATTTCAAGCAAAAATGTATAGTCAAAATTGTTTGGGCAGCTAATAAGTACAAGCACTGTACCTTTCCTGCTGTGGAAACAGCAACCCATACCAGAATGGGCATGTCACTTCAAATTAATAAAAAAAATAGAAACACTTTTAGGGACTTGAATAATGGCCAAATTTACTCTAGAAAAAAAAATATAAATAAAAAAAAAAACATTTGTATGTTGGTGGGGTTAAGAATACTCTCAAATGTTGTAATCAAAAATGATTTTTTTTGTTTTTCTTTCACCCATGCAAATATATTTAAAAGCCCAGCATTCAAGTTATCTGCTGTATTTCATCTACTGTTCTACTGCTACCAATGAAAGCCAAGGCTACTGATACCTTATCCTTTTTTTTGGTTGCAAGTTGTTCCCTCTCCTTTTCCAGTTGTGCTTGCTGTCAATCCTTCTACTTTTCCTTTCTTTAAAATTCTAGCTCAGCCTGTTTCAACTTCCACTCAGAATCCCATTTTTGTTGATTAGCCAAACTCATGGCTTTCTGCGTTTGAACATCCATGGCCAGTTGACAATCCCACTTTTTCTTTTCAAACTCAAGTTTTTTGGATTAAATTTGTGATTTGACTGTTTTTTGCAAGGGAAAAGCAATGAGAATGATTTTGAAAGCATGTTCAACCAATGGACTTACATGAATCTTGCTTCTACATTATTTCTTCAAAGCCTGAAAAAAAGAAGTGTTTCTCCTCTTTTGATGAATTTTGGGGTTGATATTGATTGAATTGGAGGCCTTTGGATTACCCTTGGAAGAGGAGGTTTGAGTCTGAAAGTTGTCACTAGTCTTTGCAGGAAATTTGGGAGGCCCCATTGGCTTGAGCTTTTGGCCATTCTGGAATGGATGAGCTTGTTTTTTTAAAGTCTAAATCAGTCAGGATTAACCAGACAAAAGAGAAAAGAGCTTGGTTCCTTACTTGAACCAATGTTGAGGGTAATGGAGACTGATGAGTATCTTGTTCCGCATCAGAAAGGTTGATGAGATCTGCTAACAGAGGAAGAGAGCAATCCAAAGAAGGAGGGGAGGGGTCCAAGGTATTGTTTGAGTCCTCAATCAAAGCGGAAGTAGATGTTATTGGAGCTGATTGTGTTTGAATTTGCTCCTTGGCATTGAACGGGGGCCACTCATAGGTTTCTTTGGGATCATAATTGCTAGGCTGAGCATCCCCATCCAAGTCCTCAGCATCAACTTGATTGGATTGTTGGGCATCAAAAGCAGCTAGGGGGGTGATGTTGGCCTTCTTTCCAAAGATTTCATCCATTTGAATATAAAAAGGACCAATGGATTCCAAATTATCAACCACCAAGTTGATTCCCTTGGCTTTGTCAGAGTTGGTGATACCAAAGCCAGTGGAGATTGAAATGGAGTGGGCCTTTTTGTACTTGCCTCAATAATTCTTGAATTGCTCCCTCATCTGTTTGGATGACAGATCCAGCCTACCTTTTGTTTTGTTTGTGAGTTCATTGGCCATCAGGAGATAAACATTGACCTTAGAGGATGGAGGTTGGCCAACGCATGTTTCATTGTTGGATCCAAAGCATGCATCATAGTTGGAGGGAATTTTGAGCCAGTTGACCAGGATTATGTTATCAGCTCTCTTGAGCTGACTTGGGCCCTTGGAAGCTGATGGGGGAGGATTGTTTGAGCCCTTGGAAGCTGATGGGGGAGGATTGTTTGAGCCCTTGGAAGCTGATGGGGGAGGATTTTTTGAGCCCTTGGAAGCTGATGGGGGAGGATTGTTTGTTGTGGAGTTCCTTGGCGGTGGTTTCTTTGGTGTGTTGGACTTTTGTGTGGACTTGCGGGGGGAGGTTTGCTGAGGGGCCATTTGGAAAGAGTAAGGGCAATAATTTGATGAGAGTTATTAAGTGACAACCAAGATAAATTGATGAGATATATGGAGAGATGAGAGCAATAAAGAGACAAGAGAAATAAAACAATGATTTGATTCTTTGGATGAGGTTGAAGGTACAAGCTCTTGTTGGAGGTAGAGTGATGAGAGTGATGAAGCAATGAGACCAATAAAGTGATGAGAGCAATGAAGCAATGAGAGAGATGATGCAATGAGAGCAATCAAGCAATGAGAGCAATGAAGAAATGAGAGCAATGAAGCAATTAGAGAAATGAAGCAATTAGAGAGATGAAGCAATGAGAGCGATAAAAGGGTGAGTGATCAAGTGATGAGGGTGATAAATTGATGAGAGTGATGATGAGAGTGATAAAGTGATGAGAGTGGTGAATCTTTTTATGATGAGGCTTGAGGTAAAAAAATTTGCAATGAGGTGGGAGGTAGAAGGAGGTGGGAACCAAGGGGTGTATGACGTGGACAGGTGGTGGAAGCCTTTAAATACTTTATTTGAAAAAACCCACTTATTTCCAGGTAAATCGACACATCTGATGTGAAATAAGTGGGTTTTTTTGATTTTTAATGGCGGGTTTGAAATGGGGGATCTGGTTTCAAACCTGCTATTAAAAAATGGCAGGTTTGATTAACTCTGATACGCTGTATTTATCTTTCTTTGAGTTAAATATTTTCAGAGGGTAACCATGCTCATGGCCCATGTTTGAAATTAATTTTGAGCCTTTCCCTAGTAGGAAAAGCTCTTGCAGGAGGTGGGTCAAGTGGATCTAGTGAACATTCATTGGTAAGGTCATAGTTTCAGTTAAATTCATCCCATTAGTTTCTATCAAATTTAATCTGGCAAAGACCTCAGTAACATTTTATTTTACTCACAACCAGAGGTCCAATCCATCTGTGAAACAATTTATTCCTCAATTTTAATCCTAGATGAGGATGCAATTGGGACTTCAAATGATTCATTTCCTGAATCATTTTTTTCAAAAGCTTTTTTAACAGCAGTATCAATGTAGTCCTTCAAATCATCCATTTCATAAGGAGAGCTTTCCAATGTTCCCATTCAAAAAAATTAATGGTATACTTCATTATTCAATCCAACTTTCAATTGAAAAAAAATTGCTCACTTTGAGCTTAAGAAAGAATTGTTTGCAAGTTTTAATATAATTTCAAATTTAACTTTACTTTCACTTTTTTTTTGCTTTACTTTCACTGTTTTTTCTCAAATTTCACTTTACTTTCACATTTGTTTCACTGTGGGTTCCCTAGGAGTCCAACATAGTATAGATTAATCCCAAACATGTGTTGAGGGAACCCAAATCTGGTCCAGGGGGTGCCCAAAATTCTGGAACAACTTTCAGGTGGTTGTTAACCACCAAAAAAAGCACATTTGAGCTGTGTACAGGGGTAAACAACTCAAAATCACAATTTTTGGGAGGTAAACAGCTCCTATATGACCCCCTGGGGGTTGCGCCTTTTTGGAAAGGCCTTTTGTAGTTGTGTATGGGCCCCATGGCTCAAATGGGTCATGTAGGGCCCTACACCACTACCACATGACTGGAGTTGTGAATTTGTCATCACCCAGAAAAAAAAGCAGCTGAAAAAAAAAGCAAACAAAAAAGAGAGGACTGAACTGGAAGCAAGAGGTGGAGTTTGAATTTCTTTTGGAAAAAGGGCACCAAAAAAAATTAGGCAGAAAAAAAAATACAGAGAAAAAAAAAATGACTGAAAAAAAGTGGACAGGGAAAAAAAAGAAAAAAAAAAGAGGACTGAACTGGATGCAAGAAGTGCATAAACAACAGATTTGATAAATGAATACTAACCCAAGGAGCTGGAGGTGGGTTTGGGCGTTTGAGGTTTTTCAATCTTTTTATATTTATAGATTTATAGACTAGATTATTGCCCCCAAATTTGGGGACTGATTCTGATTTAAATTGTTTAAATGATTCTAATCAATTAATAAATCTGTGGAATTAATTAAAAAAATTACCCTGTTGTAATTTGAAAATTTGATGAATTAAATAAATTGACCCTGGTGTAATTTGAAAATTTTATATTTTTTAAATAATTTCAATCAAATTGGAAATCTATGGAATGGATCAAAAAATTGGCAGTAGTGTATTGCCCCCAAATTTGGGTGATGGATTGAATAAAAAATTTTGATTTTAAAAAATTGGAAGCTATTCAAATGTGGGAAATGTGGGGAATGGGTTAGACAAAAAAGGAAATGAACAATTCCTCAAGTATTTCAACAGGTAAGCAATTACAAATCATATATATCATTGAAATCTCAGTATTTAATTTCAGTGATGGATGGCATTCAAGACCTTATGACAAAAAAATGTTTTAAGTTTTAAATGAAGTCTTTTCTCAGGTTTCAAACATGTCCTTTGTAAAATTTCCGCATCTACACCTTGAAAATTCAAACTCTAACTAACCATGGGAGGGCACTGGATCTTGCATATAAAGACCAAAATTTGAAATTTTGTAACCTTTTTTTGTTATATTTCAATGATAACTCCAAATTGAATTGGAAATTTTTTGCAATCATTTTGAAACGCAGAAAATATCCATCTGGTTCTGAAATCAAGTTTACCCATAGAATCAACAAAATGAATAATTCCTCATGTATTTCAACAGATAAGCAGTTAAACCAAATCATATATATCATGGAAATCTCAGTATTTAATTTAAGTGATGGATGGAATTCAAAACCTTATGATAAAAAAATGTTTTTAGTTTCAAATGAAATCTTTTTTCCAGGTTGGAACCATGTCCTTTGTAAAATTTCAAGATATACACCTTGAAAATTCAAACTATATATCCCCATGGGAGGGCACTTTATCTTGAATATAAAGACCAACATTTGAAATTGTATAATATTTTGATTTTTTATTTTTCAATGAGAATTCCAAATTGAATGGGCACTGTTTTCAAATCATTTTGAAAGGTAGAAAAAATTTTTCTGGTTCAGAAATCAAGGTTACCCATAGAATTGCCATCACTCTTCCTAAGGAATCCATCACCGGTAGCTATCCTGGCCAATATCACCTCTGTTCCCAATCTGACCAGAATCAATCAATTTTGATTTCAAAGACCAACTTTGGTATTTTTGAAATATATAATCACACAATCAATTAGGTAATTGGTACCAAGGTAGTGGTTTTGTAATTTTGGGAATAAAATATTGATTAATCTCTCTCAAGAATGATATTACTTATTTTAATGAATAATTCTGTGCTGAGGTAAAGTATTCTATTTGAAACTTTTATAAAATTGAGACAATCCCCAACAGAAATTGGAGAATTTTAAAATTAAGGATAAAATTCCACAAAAAAATTTGAAGCAAGGTTCAAAATTGGAAATATCAACAGCAAGCAGAATTTTCCAAATTTTTATTCATTACTTGGGGCTGTGTCACCTTTTGAAAAAAGGAAAAAATTTTCCTAAATTCACCACCAAGAACCATTAAATTTCCCTTGAAAGGTATAATATAATCCATTACATCTTGAAGTAGTGTGTAAGGTAACTAAATAGCGTTCTTATGATTCATAGGCGCTTCATCACAGATTATCACAGAATCTTTTTTGAGACATTAATCCATTTTGGAATGCTTTGATATTTTTGAAGCATAGTTTTAATCTCCAAGGGAATTCCAAAGATGATATGAGTTGTTATTTCATTTGGTAGATTCATGGCTGCTATTTCATTTCCAGCACATACAAAAAGGTTTTTAATGACCCACCAGGTGATGAATAAATAATGAAGAGGGTTGAGATTAATTGTATGCATGAATTAATATGCTTCTTTTGAATATCAAAAACATATATTTTTTGCAGATCATATTGATTTATATCCCAATTTTTCTATTCAGAAAAGATCCAGTCCCCATGGAATATTTTAACTTTCATTTTTTGATCAAATCTTTGAAAATATGGAAAATCTTATTCAATAGTTGTTCCATATCTTTGAAATATAATTGTGGCAATTGATGTTAATATTTCATTTGTGAGAACTCTTGGATCTGTAATCCCAGAGTGAATTAAATCTTCTTCTGTGAAGTTGAAGCAAGGAGATCATAGTAAAAGTCAGTTTGCTTGCTGAAAAAGTGCCAATGGAATTCTGAACAAATTCCTCATTTTGAAAGGTTGAATATTTTTATTGGCTTCTTGCAGTTGTTTTTTTGAAATTATGATCAACCTCAAGTAAGCCCATGGCTAAATCTGCCTCTCTGAAAGTTGGATAAGAAATTCTATTGACTTTCTTTAGGTTTTCAAATGGAGTATCACTAGCAGAATTATTCAACAACAACATAAGAAACCACCGTTCTGAATCTGAAGGATGAAAAGTGTAAATTCTCACAATTCAAGAACCACCCTGACAGTGCCTTTCTTCTGTTCCAAGTGAATGAAATATGAATTATTGTGGAAATTCAGAATATTTGATTCTCCTTGAAAAGCAATCAATTGGATTATTTTGAACTATTAAGTGAGCATAGTTGTTCCTTGGGTTTATCTTTTAATAACTTCATACAGGGCTTCACCTGAATCAAAAAAACTTTTTGATCTTCAGGAAGATGAAAATCAAACCTATACCTCCACATATTTTAACATCAATTCAGGGCATTGGTACTTTGTTAAAAGGTGAGGATTGTAAAGAAAAACCCAGGAATTAACAATGAGGAATTTTTAATGATTCCTTCTTGTTGAACTGGTAGTTCCATTCTTCTGTTTTCTATATATGAGATGAATGATTCAACCCCAAATTTTAAACAACATGTCACAAATTTTGAACCATAAGGTAAGGGTAGGAGAGCATTCTTCTATGTAATTCATTTTGGAAGTGACAAAGACTTATGAGATTTATAAGTGAAAAAGCTGAAGTGATTTAATTTCTGGGTTGGGGGGGAATCATATCAAATCAAGTTGGGATGGAAGGGGTTTTATATAAATTTTCAATGTTCCAAAATAAAATCTTGAAATACATGAGCAATTAGTGTTTATTAAATTTGTTTTCAATTTCCTATGTGAAAGTACTCATGTCCTTGTTACATTTGTTGGCCCTGCATATGTGTGATAGTACAAAAGAAAACTAACCAAAAAAAGGCTTGAACTACATGAGGAATTAGTTTTTATTACATGTTTTGTCAATCTCCTCTGTTACATGTCCTCTGTTACATGTCCTCTGTTACAGTCCTTTTTTCCTTTTTACATTTTTTGGCCCTGTATGTGTGCAATAGTAGAAAAGAAAACTAATATATACATAAAAACAATATATACATAAAACTAATATATTTATACAAAGAGGTAGTTGAAAAGTATTAAAAAGAAATAAAAACAAACCTTACATATGTACATACATCAAACAAAACTCAACACATAAAAAGAGGTAGTTGAAAAGTATTAAAAATAAATAAACACAAATCTTACATATGAAAATAGATCACAAAAACCAAAATATAGAAAAAGAGGTAGTTGAAAATTATTAAAAAGAAATAAACACAAACCTTACATATGTAAATACATCCCACAAACCAAAATACAGCTGTTGAAAAGTATCAAACTTTACAATCTATGTACACAAATTAGTTGAAAAAAGCGCCCTGGAAAGAAAAAGCAGACAGAGAAAAAAATGGGACAGAGAAAAAAAAGCGGACAAAGAAAAAAAAAGTGGACAGAGAAACAAAAAGCAGCTGAAAAGAAAACCAGACCAAAAAACCAAAAAAGGCTGACTGAAATTAATGCAAGAGGTGCAACCAAAGATTGCAGAGAACAACACTGGCTATTCAATGGGTTTTTGAGGAAGGTTTCCCAAGGAGGCCAATGTTGGTATTTGCAGACCCTCAAAAGACAAATCTTTTTATAATTGCAGACTAGTCTTTTGCCCTCAAATTTGGGGATGGATTGAATCAAAAGGAATTAACATGAACAGATGTAAAATTTTTGAAGTAATAAATGATTTTAATCAAGTTTAAAAGCAGGGGAATGGATTTAAAAAATAATAAGATAAACAATTTTTCAAGTATTGTAACAGATAAGCAATTAGAAAAATCTTGGTATGTGATTTCAGTGGGTGATAGAATTCAAAACCTCATGCTAAACCAAGATCCATTTCCTGATTATATTTTTAAACTCTAATATTTGATAAAGTTTTAGGAAATAAAAAAAGGCTTTTCAAATTTCTGTTTGAGGGTTTTCAAAAATATTGTGGACCCTGTGATATGTGATCCAAAAATTAATCAAAGCTCCCACATGAAATTTATGCAAGAGTTCCATGGGGAAAAATGGATTCCTGGCTGACAAAGTGCCAATATCAAACAAATTTCTTAGATTAAATGGGTGAACATACACACCAGCTTGTTGAATTTTCATTTCTAAAATATTTTTTCCCTCAATTAAACACTTGGAAAAAGGTTAATCTGAAACTTTCATGAGGAGTTCCATTCCTTGCTTTGGGTTATTAAATGCCGTAGCATAAACAGAATTATTCAAAAAAAATATTACAAACTATGTTTGAGGAAAAACAGTATAAATTCTCCTTATCCAATGACCAATCTTAAATTGCCTGAAATATTTTCTGAGTTGATGGAATTTGAAATATTATTTAAAGTTTGAAAATTTCATTGTATTTGAAAAACTATCCATTAAACTTATTTTGGAATATTTTGTAAGAAGACTTTTTCCTGCCGTGAATGTTTGAATAAATTCAACCAGGGCTTTATTTGTTTCACAAAAACCTGTATTTGGCAAAGAAGATGAATATAAAGCCTTAATAAAATATGTGAAGTAGCAAAAGAATTCAAAGAAAAATCTCTTCAAAATATCTCTGGAGAACGTACCCACCTTAAATCCCTAAATTAGTCAATATAATCAAAATAAGAACCAACATGAATAGTATAAATATCATAGCGCTTAGGAATTTTACTTTGGAGGTATTTGAAAACCAAGATACCTGCATATATCTCTGCATTTAAGAGGAATTGGTACTTTCTCAAAATTCAAGGATTGTAAGGAACCCCACAGCAATTATCAATGTCATAGTTTTTATGATTCCTCCAAAGTGAAATGGTAGTTCCATTCTGGTGTGTTCTATGTTTGAAATAAATTTTTTTAATAACAATGAAGGCTGGATAGAAAAACAATTGAATGAAAAAGCTCACAAAAATTTCTCTGAAGGGGCTTACCCTCTTGAATCCCTAAAATAGTCTATTTCATCCAAACCTGCACCAACATTGCCATTAAAAAAATAATGGGTCTTACAAATGTATTTTTAGAGGTATTCAATAGCCAAGACTCCTTCAAAAATCTTCATAATTAAGTGTCATTTGTTCATTTCCAAAAGGTAAGGATTGCAAGGAAAAATCCATCAATTATCAATGAGGAACTTTTTATGATTCCTGCTCAGTGATATGGTAGGTAAATTCTGGCATATGTTGGAAAACTTATTTCACCCACATTTGTTTCAGGATAGAAGGATTTGGGGTGTTTCTTATTGCATCTTCCATTATCCATGCAAGTTGCTTTCTTTTTCAAAGTACCACATGGCCCAGGGGTCATGTGTTGTTTTACTTCTTGAAAAAGGTTTTGATCTTTGAATTGATCAGTTCTCTTCCTAAAAAATCATTAAAATTTATTCAGAGTCAATTTCTCCAGATGTTTTTGGTTTTGATCATGGTCAAGAATTACTAAGATTTGAGAATTATGAAGACCTCTCTTCTGGAATTATATAAAATGAGTTCTTCCCATTTTAAATTGAAATATTCCATCAATGGGTTTTGATTTGAAAACCTTTTTTACTATATCAGTATATTTTATGGAGAAGTTTTGCCATTTAACTGATGAGATGGATTATGGGTCCACTACTGAGAATGTTTGGATGTGTGATTCTGGATCAAAGAATTATTTTTTCTATTTTGAGCATGGTTGGAACAGATATAAAATTTTTTATATAATAAATAATTTTGATCAATTGACAACTCAGGGGAATGAATGAAAAAAGGATGATGTGAAAAATTTTTCAGGTATTTCAACCAATAGGCATTTAAAACAAATTATATAACACAAAAATCTTGGTATTTGATTTCATTGATGTATATAATTCAACACCTCATGGTAAACCAATTAAATAAAAAAAATTGACATGAAATCATAAGACAAATTTGAGATAATTAAAATCCAGTGGAAAATTTGGGAGATGGATTAACAAAAATGATGAAATTATAAATTTTGCAGGTATTACAATGGTCAGTAAATTCAAAAAAAAGTATATATAATGAAATTCTTGGCATTGAATTTCATTTCTGTATAGTGTTCCATACCTCATGGTAAACCATGCTTTTTTTAGTTTAAGATGAGATATGTTTTTCACTTTTTGTTTCAACCACTACCCACATTGAACTTCTGTATCAAAAACTTGAAAATTCAAAATATAGCTGTCCATGGGTGAAAGCTTGATCTTGAAAAAATTCAACATATAACTGCCCATGGGTAAATTCTTGATCTTGAAGATAAATAATAATATTTTAAATTTGCTGAAATTTTGATTTGTTAGTTATGAGGAGAAAGATTTGGAAGAAATCGGGAATTAGGAGACTTTTTTTGGTTTAAATTTTAGTTGTTTTCATTGAGATAAAAATTTTAGAATTCCTTAGAATTTCATAAACTATTTTAGGATGTGTAAACTTTGGAGAAAAAGGTAGAATTGGCCAAATTCCCCAGCATGGACTCTTAATTTTTCTCAAAAATGTAAATCACCATCCATTAGGTCTTGAAGTATTCTTTCAACCAGATCAAGAGTATGCTTATGAGTCATAGGTTATTCACCTAGACCACCAGGATCATCAATAAACCCTTAAGAGGTCTTAGATGAATTGCATGCATTTAATATGAGCTCAAATGTATTTCTTTTTCCGTTATTCAAAAATCAATCTTTTGCAAATCTGATTCATTTATAGCAGCATTTTTTCTTATTCAAGAATTAATTTCTTGTTGATTTTTGTAAACTCTACTAATTTATTACATCTTGGATAATAAGGAAAGGTGTTTTCAATTGTTATTCTTTTTTTAAAAATATGATTTAGTTGATTCATCTGATATTTTGTATTTTGAGAACCATTTGATCTGTGATCCAAGAATCAGTTAAAGGCTCCACCAAAAAATTGAAGCATGAATTCCATGGGAATAGTGAGATTTCTGGCAGAAAAAGTTCCAATAGGATTCCAAAAAACTTCCATGGCTTGAGACTGTGAACCGCCTCATCAGAATTTTTGATTTTTGCTTCTATATGATGATTTTCCTCAAGTAAAAACTTGGGCGAATATTCATCTCTGAAAGCTTCATAAAAAATTCTTTTGACTTTTGTTAGGTTATTGAATGAAGTAGCACCAACAGAATTATTCAGAAACAATCTGAGAACCTAACTTTTTGAATCTGCAGGTTGAATTTTATAAATTTTTCTGACTAAATAAACAATATGAAAGTTCCTGCAATCTTTTCTGAGAGGATGAAATGTGAAGTATGATGAAAATTCTAAATATTCCATAGTACTTACAAAACTATCAATTACATTTACTTTAAATTATTGCTTAAAAGTATCTTGTAATTGTGTTGATATTTGAATAACTTCATTCATGACTTCATCTGGTTCAAATAAAACTTTTTTTTTGACAGGAAGATGGATATTCAGCCTTAAAACAGAATTTGAATTAGAAAAGACATAAAATTCAGAACCCTGTTATGTGTCTACAGAGGAGCTACTCATCTTTTATATCACTAAATTAGTCTATTCAATCCAAATTTGCATAAAAATCAACAGTAAGAATAGCATAGCCTTTATAAATTTACTTTTGGAGGTATTTAACAGCCATGATTCCTTCACATATCTTGGCATTGATATGGCATTGGTAATTTGCCAAAATCTAAGGATTTTGAGGAACCCCAAAGTAATCATAAATGAAAAGATTTTCATGATTCCTCCTCAGGGAAATGGTAGTTCCATTCTGGTGTCTTCTATACTTGAAATAAATTTTCTTACTGACAATTAAGGTGTGATAGAAAACAATTTGAATGAAAAAGCTCTCCAAAATTCCTGTTGGGGAGCTTCCCATCTTTAATCCCTGATGAAGTATTTTTCATCCAAGTCTTCACCAACATCAATCTTAAAAAATCATGGCCCTGAAAAATGTATTTTTAGATATATTGAACAGCCAAGATACCTTCACATATCTTCACATTTATGCGGAATTGGTGCTTTTCAAAAAGGTAAGGATTGTAAGTAACAAACCACAAATTATCAATGACAAACTGTGTATGATTCCTCCTCAGTGAAATGGTAGGTCCATTCTGGAATCTTCTATATATTGGGAAACTGCTTCAGATTGCAATTGTTTCAGGATAGAGGGCTTTGGGGTATTTCTCCTTGCATTTTCTATCATTGATGTAAGATTCTTTCATTTTTGAAGGACCAGATTGGAAATCTTGTTATAATTATGGCCAGCAATTATATTAGGCAAATGAGCAGTATTTAAAGCAAAAGAAATTCTGGACACCTTGTGTCAATAATTGCTAATGGGCTCTTGCAATGTGGCAATACGTTGGATGATATTGTTGATGAATTCAATTGTATGATGAATGAATAATGGAAAACAGCAGGGAGAAGAGCTCCTTAAGTACAAAAGATTGGCCTCTTGTGAGCCCATGATACAACAATCCAAAAGGCAAATTTTCCGCCCCAAAAGAGCTCTACAGGCTCTACAGGACTTGTTACTTGGTTTGGGCTACATCAGCCCGCATGGCATCAGTCGCTGTACCCTTAAAACCAGCCTATTCCAGTCATTTATGGTGTTTCCACCGTAATGGGGCTGAAACAGCACCTTAGCTGGTCAAACCCCTGGCCAGTTGTCTGTTAAAAAGGGCCCTGTTACCGCACATGCTGGCTGGTTGCCTCATGCAACCAGCCACTGGCCATACAAATGGCCAGGTGTGACCCAGGACACACCTGACTCCGGTCTCAGACTCATATGGGGGGGGTGTAAGCAGCGGACATGCCAGCCCCCCCCTCTTTCTCTCAAAGCCCTGGAGGGGGTGTTCAAATCCCCCTAAAAGGTGCCCTGGAGGTCAATACCCCCAGGGCATTGTCAAGGTAAGTGGGATGGGGGATGGTCAAATCCCCTCCAGCCCATTGCTCCTCCCCCTTGGTAAAGGGGGGGGGAGAGCGCCCCTCTCAATGGTGGAGGGGTGATCAAATCCCCCCCCACCTCTGGTCGCCTTGCTGCAACCGGCCCAGCCATCCTCCTGGGCAAGGGGGTGATTAAATCCCCCTCACCCTGACCGGTTGCCCTCCTGCGGCCAGTTGCTGGCTGGTTCAACCCAGCCATCCTTCTCCTTCCCTCTTGCAATGGCGAGCAAGGGGAGGGAGGGGAGCTGGGTCCACTGGCCCCTGCTCCCACAGCACTGACCACCGGTTGCAACTGGCTGGGCCCGCGCGGCGTCACACTGCGCAGGATCCCTTGGCCGCCGCAACAGCCCTGCGGAGGCCGTTGGGCCCCGCATGGGCAAAACCAAGTAAGAAGAGTGGCCCCAAGCGGGCCTCAACACGGGTAGTAGACCCAAATGGGCTGCAACAAGGGCAGAGACCCCAATGCGCCACCCCAAGCCTGAAAAGTGAGTTTAACATACTTTGGCGGCCAGCCCATCTGGCCAAGTATGTCCAAAATAAATCTTGGGCCCACTTATGCCCATACTGGCCCATCTGGCTGTATTTTCCCATATACCCCACCAAGCCAGATAGGGCCTGTGTACCAATAGGCCTGTTTCACACATTTTGAGCCCAATTTTGCCAATTCCGTCACATCCACACAGGCCCGTATGGTCTGTGTGTGTGTTGAATGGGGTGCAGAGGCCCACATGTGCAACCAATTTGGATTAAATTTATACGCAGCACACGCGTAAGTGCATACGTATTTTAACACACCCCTTAACCCAAAAGGGGTGATATTTGCATATTAGTCACAAAGACTTGATGCTTGTTCCTATCTAAAGCCTTAGTCAAGATATCTACAATCATTGCTTTAGTGGGCATGTACCTCAAGGTAATCTCCTTGCAGTTAACTACGTTGCAAATATAGTTATATTGAACATCAATATGTTCTGTTCTTTAATGGAGCACTTGGTTTTGGGCCAACGCGATGGCACTCTGGTTATCAGAATACAACAACCCAAACCCTTGAGGCTTATGTATATTGTCCAAGACTTTCCTCAACCATTTTGCTTCCTGTGAAGCTGCTAAGTAGGCTCTATACTCAGCCTCTGTTGACAAAAGACTTATTGCTGATACCTTCCTGGAAATCCATGAAACCAGATTCTTAACTAAGAAGAATAAAAAACCACTTGCCAATTCCCTAGTGTTACCATCTGCCCAACTTGCCTTGGAATAAACAACCAAATCAAAGGTTGCTGACTTTGTAAAAAACAGTCCCAGACTGTGCATTCCTTGAGATACCTCATAACTCTCTTAAAGGCTGACCAATGCCTCATTCTTGGCTTCTCTAAGTGTTGCAACAAGACACCAATTGCAAAGGCAATATTGGGCCTTTTACAATTCCCAAAATAATTAAGCAATCCACCAGCTGACCTGTAGTTTTTCCCAGATTGAACAAACTCCAGATTCTCCTCATCTGTAGACTTCTCTAAAAAAATGTTTGACTGCATGGGAGTACCAAACTCCTTTGCATCATATAAGCCATATTTCTTAATAAGAGCTGCCACGTAGTGGCTCTGGTCTAACTTAATACCATTCTTGCTCTTACTGAATTTCATTCCTAGCACCTGTGCGCCAGACCAAAATCTTTTATCTTGAATTCCCTTTTGGGTGTCTCCATGACTGTCTCTTTACCTTTTCCAATGATGATAATGTCATTGACCCATACAAAGAAATTGCATCCTTTCTTGCAAAGAGAAAAGGGTTGGCCTCAGACGTCTTGAAACCAATCTGTATCAGTTTCACACTAATGGTATTATACCACAACCTAGCTGCTTGCTTCAATCCATACATGGATCTACACAGATTGAGGACATATTCCCCTTCATCTGGTGAAAGAAAACTTCTAACACATATTTTCTTCATGGTTTCTGGTTTAGTATCTACTAACCATTCACAAAAACCATTAGGAATTGAAATATAAACCATCTCCTCCTCTCCAAGTTTTGCATTCAAGTATGCTGTTTCAAAATCAGCTTGTCTGATTTCTTCACCCAACTCCACTGCCAGAGAAATGATCTACCTGAAGGTGGACAGCCTTCCAGTTGGTGAGAAAGTTTCTTGGTAATTGATACCCTCTCTCTGCTTGAATCCCTGTGCAACACATCTAGCTTTGAACCTTTTCAAAACTCCATTTGTGTCAAACTTCTTGCTAACACCAATCTAGACCCCACAATTGTCTTTCCTTTTGGAACAGAATCCCCCTTAACCACTTCAAAGACACTATTATTCTCCAGAAAATCAAATTCCTCAAAAATAGCACTCTTCCAGTTGGCTCTCTCATCAGAATTCATAGCTTGGCCAAAGCTATTTGGGTTAACCCTGTTACCCATTTCTGAACTCAACTCCAGGACTTCATTGAGCATACACTGTTCCTGAAATGTATCTTCCTCATATCCTGCGGCAGCATAATGGGACTTCCGTTCTCTGTCCCTATCAACTGGCACTCTAACCCTTCCACTCCTTCTAACTGGAGGTGGAGGCTCATCAGGTTCCAAATTAACAGACTCCCCTGAAGTGGGCAACAAACCCTCTGGTGGCACGTCTTCCAACTCTTCATCTTCTGGAACCACATGTTCCTCAGCCTTTTCTGGTGAAATAGGTGCTAATTCTATTTCTTGCTGTGACTTATTCACAAAAATATCTTCACTCCTTTTGATTGGAAAGGTACTTTCATCAAATTTCACATTTCTACTACGCATAAACTTTCTTGTCCCTGGACAATAGATCCTATATGATTTACTCATTAAATCATAGCCTAAAAGTGCCCCTTTTCTGGCTCCAGGGAATAATTTTACAACCATCTCATTATTTTGGACACTTTAATACACCAAGCAACCAATTGTTCTTAGGTGTGATGTTTTGGGGTACAACTTCCAAAACTGATAATGAGGACTCTTCCCATTCACAATTACAATTTTGTACAACAGACAGACTGTACACATCAACTAAGCCCATAAGAACTTATGTAGACCAGATTGAGACATAATATTTCTGACTTTGTCCATTAGAGTCATTTTCATTCTCTCAACTATTCCATTATTCTGTGGAGTACTTCCATTAGTGACTATCTGAATGATACCATAATCTTTCAATAACCTCTCAAAATCTTTACTCAAAAATTCACCACCTCCATTGGTAATAACCCTCTTGATCTCCTTCATTAGACCATTCTGTTTCCAGACTTTGAAGATGACAGAAAACTCCTCTGTGGTCTGATCCTTAGATTGAATTGGTTTAAACCAAACAAAATTAGTTGCAGTATCAACTAAATTGATGAAGTATCTTGCCCCACCAAGGGATTCCGGTGTGAATGGCCTTTCCAAATCAATGGAAAATTCCTCTCTAGGAACATCAGTGCAATCTCTACTCTTAGAGAACACATTTCTAGTCTTAGCCCCCAAGGTAAAACTCTCACAGTTTCTTTCCTTTACCTTATGGCCACTTCTATTGTGAGCAACAGTGCTCATAGCTGAGAATTGAAACAAGCTTGTACACAAAAGTTTGTTCCAAACTTTTCAACTAAGAAAAGTTCTCACATCCATATCAATAACAAACCTATCTTCTTTAAGATAAAAAATCTGGAAACATTTTTTCCACAACACTCCAAGATACACAAGGTTATAAGGCAACTCTGGTACATAGAACACTTTCTCAAAAGAAATTTTGAAACCCAAGTGATTTGCCAGAATAACTTTTCCAATTCCCTTAATCTGAATTGTTCTGCCTTTCTGACCAATATTTACAACTCCATCATAATCACTAAGATTTGAAAATAAATTTGGTTCAAAGAACATGTGATTTGTACAACCAGAATCAATCAAAACAAGAACATCCTCCTTCAATCCTCCTAATAGGAAAGAAGCTTTGTCAGTCAATGTTACGATCTCATCTTTTAGTTTAAGATTACTCAATTCATAATCAATCAAGTCCATTTCGTGATCCTCATCAATTTTGGCCTTCTTGTTGGACATTCTTCCCCAACAACCTTTTCCATTGCACCATCCAACGCCACCATTGCAACATTTTCTGTAGTGAGATTGACCTCCTTGTCATTCTCTTCGGACTTCTTCCTCTTCTAGGCCTCCTTGCAATCCTTAGCATAATTCCCCTTATTCTGACAATTATATCATAAGACCTTGGACAAATCCTCTTTTGCCTTCTTGAAAGATTTTCCAGTCTTTCCAAAAAGGGCTGTTCCAGAGCCCCCCTTAATTTTGAACTGAAGATCATCCTTTAAAATCCTCTTCAGCATATTTTCCTGCCCAGGAAGAGGATCCAATTGAGAAATAATTCTGACTAAAGAATCAAACTCCTTTGGTAGCTTCTGAAGGATTAAGAGTGACAAACACACAGGATCCATTTTAAGTCCTGATGACTTAAACTTGGCTATGCTAGACCTAGCCTCTGCAACAAACTGTTTACAATTGGAATATTGTAACTTGAATAGTTTATTGAAATCTATACCCTTTGGGCAAACAGAATCACCAGCATACATGGACTTAAGCAAATTCCAAAGGATGCTGTCCCTCCTTCTCTGATCTTCCCTAAGAGTATCAGCAACCCATGTCACATGATTCTCATCAAGATGCCTAAGGATGAGATGATAAGACTCTTCCTCCACTTCTGAAATGATCAAAGTGTCATCTGCATCCATTATCTCCCCACAATACATGTTATCCAGCTCACTATTGATAAGTAAAGCCCAAACATTATAATTCTGACTGTTCAGAACTATCTTGGTGGAGCTAACATCAGGGACATAGTACATTTTCTTGGAAAAATTGAGGTCTTTGAGGTTCTCCAGAGTAAGGTGCAAGGGTCTAGATGGCTTGGAAGTAAAGATGATGTTGGTACTGATAAGGTGTTATAATTATGGCCAGCAATTAGCTTAGGCAAATTATCAGTATTCAAAGCAAAAGAAATGCTGGACACCTTGTGTCAATAATTGCTAATGGGCTCTCCAAATGGGGAAATAGGTCGGATGATATTGTTGATGAATTTGATTGTATGATGAATGAATAATGGAAAACAGAAGGGAGAAGAGCTCCTTAAGTACAAACAATTGGCCTCTTGTGAGCCCATGATAAAACAAGCCAAAAGGCAAATTTTTGGCCCCAAAAGAGCTCTACAGGCTCTACAGGCCTTTTTACTTGTTTTGGGCTAAATCAGCCCGCATGGCATCAGTCGCTGTACCCTTACAACCAGCCTATTGCGGTCATTTCTGGTGTTTCCACCGTAATGAGGTTGAACCAGCTCCTTAGCTGTTCAAACCCCTGGCTGGTTGTCTGTTACAACCGGTCTTTTACCTCACATGCTGGCTGTTTGCCTCATGTAACCAGCCCATGGCCATACAAATGGCCAGGTGGGACCCAGGACACACCTGGGTCCGGTCTCAGACTCACATGGGGGGGGGGGTGTAACCGGCGGACATCCCACCCCCCCTCTTTCTCTCAAATCCCTGGAGGGGGTGGTCAAATCCCCCTACCAGGGGCCCTGGAGGTTGATACCTCCAGGGTGTTGTCAAGGTAAGTTGGCTGGGGGGTGGTCAAATCCCCTCCAGCCCATCGCTCCTCCCCCTTGGTAAAGGGGCGGGGGAGAGCATCCCTCTCAATGGTGGAGGGGTGATCAAATCCCCCCCACTGCCAGTTGCCTTTCTGCAACCGGCCCAGCCATCCTCCTGGGTGAGGGCGTGATGAAATTCCCCTCACCCTGACCAGTTGCCCTCCTGCGGCCGTTTGCTGGCTGGTTCAACCCAGCCAGCCTTCTCCTTCCCTCTTGCAATGGCAAGCAAGGGGAGGGAGGGGAGCTGGGTCCGCTGGCCCCTGCTCCCAAGGCACTGAACGCTGGTCGCATCTGGCCATGCCCGTGGGGTATTGCACCGGGTGGGATCCCTTTGCCGCCGCAACAGCCCTGCGCAGGCCTTCGGGCCCTGCATGGGCCAAACAAAGGGAGACAAGTGGCCCCAAGCAGGCAGCAACACAGGCAGCAGCCCCAAATGGGCTGAAACACGGGCGGCGACCCCAATGGGCTGCCCCAAGACCAAAAAGTGAGTTGAACATCCTTTGGCTGGCCAGCCCGTCTGGCCAATTATGTGCAAAAGAAACCTTGGGTCCACTTATGCCCATACAAGCCCATCTGGCTGTATTTTCCGATATACCCCACTTGGCCCAATAGGGCCTGTGTACCAATGGGCCTGTTTCAGGCATTTTGAGGCCAGTTTCCCTAAATCCGTGACATACAAACAGGCCCGTATGGTCCGTGTGTGTGTCCAATGGGCTGCAGAGTCCCACGTGTGCATCCCATTTTTATTACACTTATACATAGCACACGCGTAAGTGAATACCTATTTTAACACATCTATCATATGTCTTTTAATTGCTTGAAATTTCTTAGGCTTTGTGAATTAATCAGGCAGCTCCGCACAAACAATCATGCCAATTTATTCAGATTCTCTTGATTGGTTATCATTGTAAGGAATTACCAAGATGTGATTATGCAGCAGACCTCTTCCTGGAATACTATAAAATGTTTTCTTCCCATTTTAAATCCAAATATTACATTCATGGGCTTCTATTTTCAAACCTGTTGTACTATATCTGGATTTTTCATGGAACAGGTTGGCCATTTAACTGATTAGATGGATGATGGATCCAGTACTGAGAATGTGTGGACCTGTAATTGGGTATCAAACTTCTATGTTGGGCATGATTGGAAACAGAATGGTTTCTGCATGGTGATCAAATTATAAAAAACTCATGAGTTGGGGGTTGAGAAATAATTGATGATTAAGATCAGGATGACCAAATGTGGTTTGACTTTTCAAGTGATGGTAATGAGAATTGTGAAGAATGTCAAAAGGATGTGAGTGTTGTGATTAATTTTGAAGTACCATGAAAGAAACTGAAGAGTTTCTTTTATGTAGATTTGGAAAATAAATCATGCTTTTTTTATGCAGAGGAATCAAGGATATAAAAAATGTAGCTGGTGGTGTGTCAAGATTAGGAAATGCAATAACAGGTGGTATTTATGTAGAAGTTACACTGAAGGTGATCTCCTTGGTTACATCCTCCTGTTACTCTGTTGTCTGTTACATACCTTGCAGCTCCTTGATGTTACACTGAAGGTGTTCCTGTTGTTTAAATCCCCCTGTTACAAAGTGTGTCCAACCTTATGTATAATTACATACATGCAGAAATATGTATATTGACATGGAGTTAAAAAAAAAGCAGACACCTTAAACAAAGCATATATATTCAAAAAGCAGATACATGAACATATATTCATATGGAGGGAAAAAAAGCAGACACTCAGAAAAACAAAAAAAAATTAAGTTACATTAAAAAAAACATGGAGATATATTCACATGGAGTGAAAAAAAAGTGGACACCTTAAAAAACATTAAATTAAAACAGCAGATAGATGTATATTCACATGAAGGGAAAAAAAGCAGAGACTTAAAAAAAATTGAAAAAAGAAAATTTACTATGAGATGCATGGTTTGCATCCTTGAGGTTGGTAAGTTGAATGGAGAATGCGTGACCAAGCCAAACAACACCGGTAATTGCCAAGGGTGTAGAACCCAATATTTTAAGTATATAGTAGAGATAGATAGTAGAGAAGTAGAGATAGATAGTAGAGCAGTAGAAATAGATAATAGAGAAGTAGAGATTTATAGATTCCTCAGATAGTGTGAATGTGAAACATCACCATAGGCCCGGCGCATCAAAAACACTGAATTGTTGGTGTAATGACAGAGAAAAGTTAACGCAGTCAGTGAAAGTTGAATCCAAATCTACCCAATGCATGCAAGATGCTCTAACCCTTGAGCCATAAGCGCCTGGTGCAAGGTGTACATCACAACCCCCCCCCCATACATACGCCAAGCACCCATTTGGATTGCCCTTTAAGGCCATAGTCATGTATGTTTATTCAATTTTTTAGTGTGATATTTAGCAAAAATCAGGATGCTACAGCTGCAGTTCTGGGCTCATAACCTATAATGACAGGGAAAAGGTAACACAGTCAGTGGGAGTCAAACCTGAATCCACCCAATGCATGCAAGATGCTCTAACCATTGACACTGCATGCAAACAACAGAAAATTTAGCATAGTTGTCACCCAGGGCATTATGGTGTCATGCGTGCAAAAGAACATGAGAAAACAGCAAAATAGCTGAGTGCCCAACTGACTCAGCGCACAACAACTAGTGAGAAAGCTGCCGTCAACTGCCAAGCTCTGACTCCCAGTCTCCCACCACCCACCCCCGTGTGCTATTTCCCACCCCTCCCCAACTTGCACCCCTCATCCTCATTGATTTTCTTCCCTCCATCCTCCCCACCAACCATTCAGTCTTGAACCCTTTGTAAAAATCTAGCCTCAACCATGTCCAGCAATTAAATCACTCCCCAAGATCTCAACAACTCAAACGCCACACCAAACTATGCCAACCCCCCAACTGTGCCATTTAATCCCCAAAACTTGGAGAATATGCTTGCCACCACTCTATCCACTCAAGGTGCAAATCTTGGCCAACTTAAAGTCCAGTCTTCAATGCACCCTTGAAGAAATGCAAGAACGGATTCAAAAGCTGGAATTAGACTGGGCTCCCCCCACCACCAAAGTTACAAAATTTAAAGTTCCAAAGGACAACTCAAAAGCTTCAACTAACCACAAGCCTCACCCAAAGGATGCTGCAAAAACTTGTGTCCAGTATACAAATAAGAAATCAGCACCTGCTCCCCCTGTCAACAACAGGTCCCAATTAGTTAAAATTTCAACTCAAAAAATGATTTCTGTTGTGCTCAATCCAAGCCCTCACCTACCATTCAAAGCAAGAATACCACCCCGGCCAAGAAAGCCAATTCTGCTGGTGCTGTATTTCCAGGTAGATCTGGATCTAATTCCAAGAAAATGCCAAATCAAATGGTAATGGATGATTTCCCCCCCCCCCCAACTTTAAGACCACCAAGGTTAGTGGAAGACCCACCTGAAGTTTGATCCAAGCAAGAAAACTAAGCTGCCAATACTCTTTTTGTAGGAATGTCCGTTTTTCACATCAGAATCCTCTGGGGCATCATCCAAACCGCATCATTCCCTTCCGTCACAAATCTCTATTTCATCCAAAGCTTCTGTGCTAACTTCCAATCAATTGATGAGTTTGAAAAATTTTCTCAATACTCCAAAGCATCCCAGTTAATCTCCCAAAGCAATGTCCAGACCTTGAAAGATGGTTGTTCTGGTTGATTGAAAGTGGGTATGAACTTCATCCACATTGATGAATGTCATATTTCTTATATTCAAAAATATCTTGCAAAATTTAGAATTTGATTCTGGGACCAAACCTTGAAGAAGGGTCTGAGAGACTATTCAAAGGTGCCTGTTAGATTGCAGAAATCAATATCTTTCCCCAGATGGCAGTTTCAGGGGCTTAAAATTTTGTGAATTTCAACCACAAATACAAGGATGATTTTTTAATGATGATCAGAGCTTATAACCACTATGTACATCATGTTGTTGCACAGAAGTTTGCTGCTGAATTCAATTTATCTGGAAAAAATTACACTACTGTGGAGTTGAGAAGCATTCAAAAAAATGATTCTTGGTTGAGTGATCAAATTAACCTTTTCTTTCCTCTCAGTTGTGCAAGGGACAATTGAAGTTTGCTGTGGTAAATGATTTTCCAGAACGCTACCAGAAAATCATCACTGAAGTCAATGCTCACAGCAATGGTGAGTGGGATCCAAAGCATATTTGTTTCACAATCAAGACACTCAACTATAAATCTAACTCAGCAAATATCTTCTTCCATCAAATGGACATGGCCATGAAAAATTTGGCAATTGCAACAGGTAAAATTAACAGTATGAGATCTCCAAAATTTCATGTCCAACCAATTCCTTTTAAGTTCTCCAAGGCCCCAGAGGGCCTTCCTTTGGATTTCTACCACAGAAAATGGTTTCAAGAGCTACTAACTTTTCAAAAGCGCACTATCCCAATTGTGACGCAGGTGGCATTTCTTCCAGATGCCTCCAAATCTCTCTTTCCAAAAAATCACCCACATTACAACAAAGATGAAAAATTTTTGGACAGCTGCTTCAACAAGAAATACTTGGAACAAGTCCTGAAGGACTATTGATTCAACAAGATTGTGAATGAAGATGTGGTTGAAGGTGAAGAAGGGAGCAGTCAAGAATCAGATGTGGAGGGTGGCATCATTGATTTGAAGGCAGAAATTTTGTTCAACTCTGAGGCTCATTTGTCTGATGGTGATTGGGGTAATAATTATCACAAGGATGATGACCCATCTTATGATGAAGATCTTGATTTCTCTGAAGAATCAGAGGATGAGGAGGTAGACAATTAGTACAAAACTCACAAGGAAAATGACAAGGACAATGATGGAATGCAGGAGTAATGGCTGCCTTGGCCATGTGAGATTTTTGGGAACACCCACAAAGATCTCTGACCATTCTGGTTAGTATGAATGTTTTTCTCTGAAGGAATGTTGTAGTTACTTTGGCAATGAAAATTATAATGGATGTACAAGTCTGACTACCCATATGGAATTCATATCTTTGTTTCAAATGAATATCTTTGTTTTTTTTTTTGCCTAGCTGGTGAAACAATCATTTGAAAATTCAAAATAAAATTTTTTTTAAAAAAAAACATTTATTGCGCAGTTGAGAGTTTTGGAGGACAAAAGAAGAATATTGGTTTTGCTACAGAATGATCTGAGAGTTTTGATCAGGAAGAATTTGTAAGACAGAAAGATGGTTGACTGGGACAAAAGTGATCCCATGGGAACTAAGACTGAAAGTTCCATCAGGGATAAATTGGTACGCTGCAATGTGCTGGATACTGGCAGCAGGTATGATTTTAAGGTGATCTTCATGAAGGAGTGGCAAAACTATGGCTTTCATTTTATAAAGCCAATACCAAAAATATTTTGTTGGACTGTTTACATCCTTGTAAACCTGTTTGGCTATCCATAGCACTTGGCACACCTTCTTGCATTGACAATTTGGGGAGTCAAATTTCAAGAACTCCCTGACCATAACATACTTCATCACCCCTTCCTCCTTTTACACCACACACTTATTTGGCTTGATGACTGAGACATTGAAATTAACCGGTCTTTTACAAACCTGGTCCACACTTACTTTGGGCCATAAAACCTTTGCATCTTTGGCCATAGGAAAAACTTGATAGACATTCACATTTGGATCATTCTTTAGTATGCAAGCAAGCAGCCTTTCATAATTTTTTTCATCTAAATTTACTTTTTAGCCACCAGTCCCTCCTTTCTGGCTTTCCTTGTTGATGCTGTTGACAGAATTTGTGAATTTATGATTTCCTTAAAGCCTTTGTATTTGACAGAATTTTTTTAATAATGTTCCTTCCAACCTGCCTGCAAAGTAAAAAACTACCATCAGCTCATTGCTACGTGAATTATCCCTAACCTATACACTCACCTGTTGGGCAAGTATTCCAAAACACTTGCAAGCGGCCAATTAGTCTCTCACCAGAAAATTCAGCTACACCCATCAGTTTTCCCCACAGGTTGAGCTTCTTGTTTATATGCAGCGCGTAGTGGTGGTTTAGTTGTATAACAAGATTTTGAAAGATATTTGCCAAAATTAAACTATATATTACATAAAATTTTGAAAATGATGATTTTTGGGATTCTAAAATCTTGTGCAAAGCAGCATAGTGAGGAAATGCAATCAATTTGGTGATATTGTGCATGATCAAGAACCTGTTTGAGTTGCTATTAATTTCTTCAAGGGCATCCAAAAATATCTTGGCCACAATGAGGCGGACTACATACACAAACAGATTTTACCATTCTGATGCCTTGAGCTTTCCAAATTTTTATTTTCCAAGTTCACTAGGCAAATTCCCAATCTTTGTAGGCAGTACCACATGTTAAAATATTTATGCACTTACGGTTGTGCTACGCATAAGTGTAATTCGAATTGGATGCACATGTGCACCTCTGCAGGCCATTGGTCACACACACAGACCATATGGGCCTGTGTGGATGTCACCAACTTGAAGAAACTGGCCTCAAAACGCATGGAACAGGCCTATTGGTACACAGGCCCTAACAGGCCCGGTGGGGTATATGGTGAAATACAGCTAGGTGTGCTTGTATGGGCGTAATTGGGCCCAAGGTTTATTTTGGACATACTTGGCCAGATGGGCTGGCCCGCCAAAGTATGTTTTACTCAGTTTTTGGGCTTGGGGCTGCCCATTGTGGCCGCAGCCCATGATGCAGCCCAGTTGGGGCTGCCGCCCGTGTTGCAGCCTGCTTGGGGCCGCTGTTTTTGCCTACGGCCCGTTTATGGGGCCCAAAGCCGGCGCCGGGCCATTGTAGGGGGAAGCGCGGCTGCCCCGCGGGGTAGTGGCCCGCTGTTGGACCCGCAGGGCTGGAGCGGACAGCACCGGCTCCTCCCCCTCCCCTCGCTTGCCATTGCAAGGGGGAGGGGGAAGGCTGGCTGGGTTGAAGCAGCCAGCAACCAGTCGCAAGGTGCGACCAGTCAGGGTGGGGGGGATTTCATCACCATCCCACCCAGGAGGAATGACAAGGTGGCTGACTGCGACAAAGCAAACAGAGGTGGGGGGGACCTGACCACCCCTCCACCATCAAAGCAAAGGGCAACAAAGGGGCGCTCTCCCCCCCCCTTTACCAAGGGGGAGGAGCAATGGGATGAAGGGCATTTTACAAAACCCCAGCCCACCTTACCTTGAGGATGCCCTGGGGTTATCAAACTCCAGGGCCCCTGGTAGGGGGATTTGACTGCCCCCTCCAGGGATCTGTGAGAAGGAGGGGGGGGGACAGCATGTCTGCTGGTCACACCCCCCCCCCCCCCCATGTGAGTATGAGACTGGACCCAGGTGTGTCCTGGGTCCCACCTGGCCACTTGTATGGACAGGGGCTGGTTGCATGAGGCAACCAGCCAGCCGGTGAGGTGAAAACCAACCAGGGAGGAACAGCAAAGGTTCTGGTTCAGCCGTGTTGTGGTGAACCATTTGGGACACCTTGCAAAAAGAATTCAAAAAAAAAAAAACAAAAAAAAAATTGGATCCTTCACTCCAACCCTTCCTGTCCTAGTGGTGTAGCTCCTCCTCTTCCTCGCATTGCTTGTTGCTCATCTTCATCGCATTGCTCATCCTCATCCTCATTGTGTCTCTTGTTGCTCATACTTATCCTCATTGCATCACTCATCCTCATCCTCATTGCATTGCTCGTTGCTCATCCTCATCCTCATCACGTCGCTCGTTGCTCATCCTCATCCTCATTGCATTGCTCCTCCTCATCCTCATTGCTTGCATCCTTGATTGCTTCCTCAATTTCATTGCGACCATCAGTTGTTCATCATGACCCTCCCCATTGCTTGGCCATGCGCAAATCATTGCCTTCCCTCTCATCATTGATTCATCCATCATGGCATCCTCATCATCACCACCATCACCACTTTTTTATTTTCTTTTATTGTACAATTTCTTTCTTTCTCACCCCCCTCCAGATTTCAATGGGAGGGGGTGTTGCCTTGTTACTAGGTGTGCAAAATTCCGCACAGAAGTTTGCAAGCAACAAGCTGGGGCAAGAATCTCTCACCCCAGTCTGGAAGATTGGCAGAAGGGAACCGGGCCTCCACAAGCTTGAGCCTCATCATGATAAAAAAAAAAAAAAAAAAAAATCCGCTTTCATTTGTGTTATCCAATTTTAAATAGTTACAGGGCTCTCTAGCCTATAAAAGGAGGGGCTCTCCCCTGCTTTTTTCCATCATCAATTCTTCCCACTAATAAGAATTATGAGCTTCTGATCCAAGAGCTCCTTCCTTTGTGAAATTGATCACTTATCCGGATATATATTTTGATTATCCCTTGATCCTTATCCCTTACCCTTGACTTTTTTGAAGTCTGAAAACTCTGATCTGCCCTTCTATGGCCCTGTTCCTTATCACCAACCATAGCCTTTCTGGTTGAAGAAGAATTCATTAAATTGAATTCTTGAGTGTGTTATACCACTGTTGATCCCTTTTTCTGACCATTACTTGGTCTTGATCATTCATTTGATTGTCTCTCTGGACCAGTCACGTTTGAATAAGAGGTTTTATTAAGTTTAAACCTGGAGTGTTAAACCTCCCTTTAATTATTCAAGTTGCATTCTGCCACACTATTCTTGAATCCTTGAGAAGTGTTGGGTTACTCTTAGTCCAAAATTTTTACTATTTGTTTCAGTGATCCATAAAAATATTGCATTGTCTTGTGCAGCCACCCACCGTTATCTGGTACCCTTCAAGTGCTTGATTTTGGAGAGTTGGGCAGGTTCATTGAGAACCTGGAGGTTGATTGGGTTTGAGTTGATTGCTCCCAAGCACCTTCTGACGACCAAATTATTAGCGTTTGGGCGCTGTTACTTACAACTGCTTTGTTCTATTGGACTCTGAGCAAACTTTAACTTATTTTGTTCAAACTCTTTCTCCTCATCATCTTGGTTCAGGTAGTGCTGCTTCCCCCGTCAGCTATTGTTGCTATTGACTTATCCCTATCCCATTTGATTCCTCATTGACAAAGGTTACTGGACCTTGATCCTGGTTACATTTAAATATTTTTGTAACACTCAGGAGGGAAGCCTAAAAAAGCACCTATCCCCTCCACAGAACTGCCACCGCCCTGCGCCATTTGGAGTCTTACATTTGGTCCCCCGGGCCGGGATTGAACCAGAAAACTTGGGAATTACAGTCCCAAATTTGTGGAATCAACTTTGGAATCCAATCTTTTTTCTCTTTTCTGTTTTTTTTTTTCTTTTTTTTTCTGTGTTTCTGTTATCATCTAGATCTGATCCGTGGAGGCAACTTGTTCCAGAAATAAGTCCTCCAAATTTTGCACCATCAAGGGGTTTTGATCCTAGTTGTTTTTTGTAAACCCTACCCTTGCCACACTTGTGAGCCACTTTGGATATCTGTTCTTTGGATCCCTTAGGAAATCTTTTGTCAAAATGGAATCTATTGGTACCCCTTCTACCTCTGTTCGGGCCAAGATGATCAAGATCAAACCTCAGAACAAGAACTTATGCTTTAACGGTACAAATGTTGAAATGTTCCTGGATTCCTACAAGATGGCTGCTGAATTGGACGGTGCTAGTGAATATGACATGGCTTATCAACTGCAATTCTTTATCTACTCTGATGAAGTCATGGAAGTGATTGAATCATTTGATGGATTTGAATCCCATGACTGGTTACTTCTCAAGGAGGCAATGATTGCCTATTGGGGCAAAATTGATATAGCTAGGTTCACTCTCCAAGAACTGGATGCCCTAGTCTCTCAATGGACCTCCAATGGTGGTATCTCCTCAGCCTCTGATGATCAAGCTTTCAGAAAATCTTGGGAGCCTATTCAATCCTATCTTATCCAAAACAATCACATTGATACGGTAGACAAAATTTGAGTGCTATTTTTTCAGTCTTTCTCCCCAGGAGTGCAGCAAAGAATTATGGATGAATTGGTGAAATCTGGATCCATGATCACTACAAGAGATAATTGGTTCAAGCTCCCTGCCTTCATGGTTCTTAGGAATACTGTGGATAAAGTGATGAAAGGTCAAACAGCTCTCACCTTTGAAAAACCTAGAATCACTGAACCAATCCTTGCCCCCTCTTTTCAAGAATCTAAAAAAATCATGAATAAGATGGAAGCCAATCGCAGACCTAAACCAAATCCTCAGACCCACCAGGAAACACCTACTATCAATGAGATCACCAAACTCCTGCAAGATTTTGAGAATAAAATGGATCAGAAACTCTCCTCTCTGGCTGTCCCTAAACCCTCCAACTCTGTTCCTAGGTCAACCATGGTTTGCTATTATTGCCACAGAGAAGGTCATGTAACTGGTTTCTGTCCTGAACTCCAGAAGGACAAGGAGGAAATTTTGGTGGAACAGAGAGGGAGTAACTTCTTTCTTCCTAATGGTGCACTTATCCCTTTCAATTCATCTTGTCCAATTTGGCATGTGGTGGCCTCTTTCCAGCCTTCTGCTCCCAAGAAGGCTTTCTTGGCCTATTTTGATTTTTGATCTGCTTGTGGAACTCTTCAACCTTGGTATCCTCCTTCTGTCTCTTCTTCCAGCTTTTCTGGAACCTATCAATCTGATCCAGCTAGGAAACAACATCAAGAACCCAGACCTCATAAAGCTCATCCGTCTCCATCTTCAATTCTTCCAAAACCTGTCAAAAATCAATCTTCACTGGAGCCTCCTTCTTCTGAAGTAGAAGACATGGAAGTAGAAAAGGAACCACTCATGGATAGGTTCTCAGAATACTCTGATCCTGCTCCTCTGCCATTCAAATCACCTTCACCAACTGATCCAAATATAGTGCCACCCTCACCTGAACTTCCTCTTCCAACTAAACCCAAGGTTCAATTCAAAAGGGGAATTTCCAAAGACCACCCCAACGCTGTTGAAGGGTTATTAAAGAAAATCTCTGATCTTAAAATCCCTGATCTATCTGTGGCTGAACTCCTTTCCATTTCACCATCTGTGGCTGAAGGCATGAAGAAATGGGTTTCTTGGCAATGTGTGGAGATTGGTCCTGATGAATTGAAAGTTTCCTCTGGAACCTTGATGGAAGACTCTGGTGGAACAGATCCTCCTTCTGATTCAAATCTTCATTCTTGTCCTCTTGGATTTTTACCATGCTCTCTAGTTGACTCATCCAAAACGGTTTCTCTACTTGTTGATTCTGGGTTCCAACTAAACTTAATTTTGGATGCAATGGCCTGCAAGCTCAATCTCAGTCCAAGGGTCAGCTTCAACTCTGCTTTTTATGGAATTGGGGATCAATCTTGTGAGTTGGTGGGTATTGCTGAGGATGTGCTAGTTTGAATTGGTTGAAATATTGTTGGAACCTGTCACTTTTGGATCACTCGTTTGGAAGGTCCTATGATTTTGGTTTGTCCTTTCTTAATAGACTTTGGAGCCACCCTGATGTTTTCTGATCAAGTTGGGGAGAGAATTCTTCTTCCTGATGCTGATGGTAGGAAGATTGAAGTTCCTCTCTGTTCTTTGGATTCTGGTCATTGGGAAAGAGATTTCCCTGGTTTTTCACCTAAATTGGTTCTGAAGGGGAAGCAGAAGGACTCCTCTAACTCCTCTCATTTTTTAGAAGAATAGTTGGTAATACTAATAGTTGTAGTTCTTCTAAGCCTCAGACCTCAACTACAGGGCCAACTTTTATCTCTGAGGCATATTTTTCATCCTTTTCATCTCTTTCTTCTTTTTCTTCTGATCTAGAAAATGTCCAAAATTGAAAACATGTTAAAACACAAAATTCCAAAAATATTTCTCTTCTCTCTGGTTCTGTTTTTTCTTCTTTTCCTTGTACTCTTATCACTGATCAATCTTCCTCTAGCTCTGGTTTGATTCTCCCCAATGATTATAAACTAGATCCTGATCTCAATTCTTTTCTTAATGGTTTTGGTATGGAGGAGTATGGGCTCCATTGGAGGCACTTGGGGGTAAAAGTAAGTCCTCCCAATTGTGCACCATCAGGGCATTCTTCTACCATAGTTTTCAAAACTCTACCTTTTGCCACACATGTGAGAAAAGAGTTATCTTTTGCATCCTCTTTTATGGAAAAGGCACCTTTTGAAAATTTTATGGAACATTGAACTTGGAGGATGTTGGAATCTGGTCTCAGCTTTTGTACTCAGGTCTCACTGGTGAATGCTTGGAGGAAACAAGAACTTCTCTGTTTTGCCAGTAAGTATAAGCCAGTTGCAAAAAAGGTCCAGCCTGTTAACCAACCCATGCCTCTCAATCTCAATCCTCCTCTCATGTGTCCTCCTCTATCTCGTGATCCTTATTGTGGTCTATCTCACTCTCTTACTGGCCCCTTTTTACCTTGTGGTTGTGTCACTGAAGAAAAATTGAAGGTGGTCAACTTTGGTCCAGATGGCTGGCTTTTACCTGATGAGTTAAATTTGATCAAAAATATCTTATCTCTAAGGGAAAAATCTATTTCATTCTGTGAAGAAGAGACAGGTCTCTTGAAAGAATCCTATGGTCTCCCTTATATCATCCCTGTAGTTGAACATGATCCTTGAAAAAAGAAAAAGATCCCTATTCTTGCTGAAAAAGTCAAAAAATTCATCATGTTGGTCCAAAAACAAGTCTGTACTGGTCTATATGAACAGTCAACCTCCAGTTAATCTAGCCCTGTTTTCTATGTTCTAAAGAGTAATGGTAAACTTAGAGTACTTAATGATCTCCAACCTCTCAATAAAGTTACTGTCAAGGACTCTGGTGTTCCTCCTGCCACTGAAGAATTTGTTGAATCCTTCTCTGGGAAAGCCTGTTATGGTCTAGGAGACATCATGGGGGGTTATGACAAAGGATCTTTGCATCCTATTTCTCGCCCTCTCACTACTTTCAATACTCCTCTTGGACAATTTCAACTGACTCAATTGCCTCAAGGTGCCACCAACTTGGTTGCAGTCTATCAGGCTCAGATGATGTGGATCCTCCAAGAAAAAATCCCTGATCATGCTGGTATCTTTATTGATGATGGTGGAATTAAAGGTCCATTTCTGACTATGATAATGAGCTCTTAATTTGGCACTCAGGAATTTGACAATTTATCTGGGAGTATCCTACCATCTTGGAAAGGATTCTGTTTTGAATCGAGTAATCTGACCTTATTGTCTCTGGATCAAAACTTGCTGCCTGTGTCCCTGCCTTGGAAATTGTGGGTCATATAGTCTGCAAGGAAGGAAGAAGGATGGCACCCTCTAAAGTCAAAAAAATCATCTCCTGGCCTACTCCAAAAAATCCAACTGAAGTTAGAGGTTTCCTAGGTGTTGTAACTTATGTCAGGATCTTCATTCCCTCTCTATCCAAAATCTCTGCACCCTTGCGTCGTCTAACCAGAAAGGGAGCTGAATGGATTTGGAACCATGATTGCAAACAATCATTTCAGTTGCTCAAAACTATTGTTGGCAATGACATAGTTTTGAAAAAAATCTCTTATGGACCTGGAGCTGGAAAAATGAAATTGGCTGTTGACTCTAGTTATCAATCTGTTGGGGCTGTCCTTACTCAGGAAGATGAAAATGGTTTCGACCGCCCTGTTCTTTATGAATCTTTGCTATTTTTGGATGTGGAATCTAGATACTCTCATCCCAAACTGGAACTCTGTGGTGTGGCCAGAATGCTGAAGAAACTCCAAACAGTACTCTGGGGAAAACATTTCAAATTGCAAGTTGATGCTTGATCCATTGTGGAAATGATCAATGCTCCCATTCTTCCAAATGCTCCAATGAATTGCTGGGTAGCTTTTATCCATCTTTTCTCTTTTGATATTGTTCATAGGCCTGGGAAATCTTTTACTATGCCTGATGGTTTATCTAGAAGACCTATTGTAGAAAATGAATTGGATGTTGGAATGGATTTTGATGAGGAAGAACCTTTGGTCCGCCCTTTTTTTGCTTTCTCCTCCCAAGATTACTCTGGTTTCCAACAAGGTTTCTGGCTTAATTTAGAGCAGTACCTTTCAACTCTCCAAAGAACCCCTGATCTCTCTGCCATAGAATTTTGATCCCTTAAAAGAAAGTCCTCTAGTTTCTTTTTCCAAGGATCTAGGCTTATGAAAAGAGGAACTCCTTGTGCGCTTGTTGTGATTACTATCCTGGCTAAGCAAGATTCAATCCTTGAAAGTCTCCATGAGGGCCTTGGCCATTGTGGGGAAACCAAAACTTATTGACAATTATCCAAACGGTTCTGGTGGCCATCTCTGAAGAAATATGTCTCTCAATGGTGCAAGAGTTGTGAAGTTTTTCAAAAACATGATCATAGGCATCCAGCTGAAATTTGCTATCCTACTGGGGATTCCACTGTTTTTGGAAGGGTTGCTATGGATGTGGTTCATATCAAGGCAGGTGGTGCTAAGTACCTCATTGTGGCTAGAGATGATTTTTCTGGATGGTTTGAAGCAAAATTCCTTAAGAACCTTAGTTCTGAATCTGTGGCAGCTTTCCTTCATGAGAATTGGACATTGCGTTATGGTTTGGCTCAATCTTATTCTACTGATGGTGGCTTGGAATTTGGTGGAAAACTTGCTGAAATGATCCAATTGCTCCCTGGACAACATAGAGTTACTACTCCCTATTATCCTGAAGGACAAGGCATGGTGGAAAGAGGCCATGCTCCCTTGAAGGCTGCTTTGGTTAAAATGGATGGTGAAAGTGGCAAGAATTGTCAAAAGTTTCTTCCCTTGGTCCTCTTCTCTAATCAAATTTCCACCAAGAGAACCACTGGCTACTCTCCTTATGAAATCATCTTTGGTCAAAGGGCTGTTCTTCCTCTTGATTTTGAAATGGAGTCTTTCTTGGGCATCTCTTGGGAACAAGTTTCTTCAACTACTGATCTATTAGTTTCCAGATCAACGCAACTAGAGCGGAGTGAAGA
Source organism: Puccinia polysora (assembly GCA_025617555.3). NCBI lineage: Eukaryota > Fungi > Basidiomycota > Pucciniomycetes > Pucciniales > Pucciniaceae > Puccinia > Puccinia polysora. Next base: position 30,623,694 of record CM062626.1, read on the forward strand.
TATTTGTAACAAAGCTTATCAGAAGATGATGGAATCAAGAGCATAATAAGTTCAGTATTGGGAAGATAAAAATCTAAATCAAATCAGAGATCCTTTAAACACTGGTGATCTGGTATTGGCTTATAATCAATCTTTAGAGGCTCAGTGGGGAAAACTTTTTTTGAATCGTTGGAATGGTCCTTATAGAGTGGTTTGTCAAGTTAGAGGTGGATCTTATGTTTTGGAAGAACTGGATGGTACTCAGTTGACTAGAAGGTTCTCTGCTGATCAAGTTAAGAGATTTTATTGTTGTGGGGGCAATTTGGGTTCAAAGTAAGTCCTCCCAATTGTGCACCACCAGGGTCTTGTGCTGCGTTTTGTTGTAAAAAAAAACTCTACTTTATGCCACATACGTGAGTACCTGGGACGCCTTTTCTTTTATCTTCTCCACATTTAGGCTCTTTTGGATGGATCGAGATGGGTTTCAACATTTTTTTTTACTTAGAGGATCAAGAAACGGCCCATTATTTTCTTTTTTTCTTTTTCATGTTTTCAAAATTATGATGCAGACTAGGGACAGTCTTTAAGTTGAAGAGAGATGTGGTGAACCATTTGGGACACCTTGGGAAAAGAATTAAAAAAAAATTTGGATCCTTCACTCCAACCCTTCCTGTCCTAGTGGTGCAGCTCCTCCTCTTCCTTGGGTTGCTCATTGCTCATCTTCATTGCATTGCTCATCCTCATCCTCATTGCTTCACTCTTCGCTCATCCTCATCCTCATCGCGTTGCTCGTTGCTCATCTCATCCTCATTGCATCGCTTGTTGCTCATCCTCATCCTCATTGCATTGCTCCTCCTCATCCTCATTGCTCATACCTTTATTGCTTCCTCACTTTCATCGCGACCATCAGTTGTTCATCATGACCCTCCCCATTGCTTGGCCAAGCGCAAATCATTGCCTTCCCTCTCATCATTGATTCATCCATCATGGCATCCTCATCATCACCACCATCACCGCTTTGTTATTTTCTTTTAGTGTACGATTTCTTTCTTTCTCAACCCCCCTCCAGATTTGGATGGGAGGGGGTGTTGCGTTGTTACTAGGTGTGCTAACGTCCGCACGGACATTGGCAAGCGACAGGCTGGGGTGAGAATCTCTCACCCCAGGCTGGAAGATTGGCAGAAGGGAACCGGGCCTCCACAAGCTTTAGCCTCATCATGATCAAAAAAAAAAAAAAAAAATCCGCTTTCATTTGTGTTATCCAATTGTAAATAGTTACAAGGCTCTCTAGCCTATAAAAAGAGGGGCTCTCCCCTGCTTTTTTCCATCATCAATTGTTCCCAATAATAAGAATTATGAGCTTCTGATCCAAGAGCTCCTTCCTTTGTGAAATTGATCACTTATCCGGATATATCTTTTGATTATCCCTTGATCCTTATCCCTTACCCTTGACTTTTTTTAAGTCTGAAAACTCTAATCTGCCCTTCTGTGGCCCTGTTTGTTATCACCAACAATCGCCTTGCTGGTTGAAGAAGAATTCATTAAATTCAATTCTTGAGTGTTTTATACCACTCTTAATCCCTTTTTCTGACCATTACTTGGTCTTGATCATTCATTTGATTGTCTCTCTGGACCAGTCACGTTTGACTAAGAGGCTTTATTAAGTTTAAACCTGGAGTGTTAAACCTCCCTTCAATTATTCAAGTTGCATTCTGCCACATTATCCTTGAATCCTTGAGAAGTTTTGGGTTAATCTTAGTACGAAATTTTTACTGTTTGTTTCAGTGATCCATAAAAATATTGCCTCGTCTTGTGCAGCCACCCACCATTATCTGGTACCCTTCAAGCGCTTGATTGCGGAGAGTTGGGCAGGTTCATTGAGAACCTGGAGGTTGATTGGGTTTTAGATTATTGCTCCCAAGAACCTGCTGAGGACCAGAGTTATTAGCGTGTGGGCGCCGTTACTTACAGCTGCTTTGTTCTATTGGACTCTGAGCAAACTTTAACTTATTTTGTTCAAACTCTTTCTCCTCATCATCTTGGTTCAGGTAGTGCTGCTTCCCCCCTCAACTATTGTTGCTATTGACTTATCCCTATCTCATTTGATTCCTCATTGACAAAGGTTACAGGACCTTGATCCTGGTTAAATTTAAATATTTTTGTAACACTCAGGAGGACAGCCTAAAAAAGCACCTATCCCCTCCACAGAACTGCCAACGCCCTGTCCGTTTTGATTCTTAAACCGTAACAGTGGAAACACCAGAAAGGACAGGAATAGGCTGGCCCTAAGGGTACAGGGACTGATGCCATGCGGGCTGATGTAGCCCAAACCAATGAACAAGGCCTGTAGAGCCTTTAGAGCTCTCTTGGAGCGGGAAATTTGCCTTTTGGCTTGTTGTATCATGGGCTCAGAAGAGGCCAATCTTTTGTACTTAAGGAGCTCTTCTCCCTGCTGTTTTCCATCATCCATTCATCATCCAATTGAATTCATCACCAATATCATCCAACGTATTGACCCATTGTGAGAGCCCATCAGCAAATATTGAAACAAGGTGTCCAGCATTTCTTGCGCTTTAAATACTGCTCATTTGCGTAAGCTCATTGCTGGCCATAATTATAACACATTATCAGTACCAACATCATCATTACTTCCAAGCCATCTAGACCCTTATACCTTACTCTGGAGAACCTCAAAGACCTCAAGTTTTCCAAGAAGATGTCCTATATCCCTGATGTTATCTCCACCAAGATAGTTCTGAAAAGTCAAAATTATATTGCTTGGGCTGTCCTTATGGATAGTGGCTGGATAACATCTGTTGTGGGGAATCATGGATGCAGATGACACTTTAGTCAGTTCAGAAGTGGAGAAAAAGTCTTATCATCTCATCCTTAGGCATCTTGATGAGAATCATGTGACATGGGTTGCTGATACTCTTAAGGAAGATGAGAGAAGGAGGGGAAGCATCCTTTGGAAGTTGCTTAATTCCAAATATGCTGGTGATTCCGTTCAGTAGAAGAGTATAGCCTTCAATAAACTATTCAAGTTACAATATCTGAATTGAAAACAGTTTTTTGCAGAGGCTGGGTCTACCGTAGCCAAGTTCCAGTCATCAGGACTTAAAATGGATCCTGAGTGTTTGTCACTCTTAATCCTCCAGAAGTTACCAAAGGAGTTTGATTCTTTAGTCATAATTATTTCTCAATTGGATCCTCTTCCTGGGCAGGAAGATATGCTGAAGAGCACTGAAAAGGATGATCTTCAGTTCAAGATGAAGGGGGGTTCTGGAACAGCCCTGGTTGGAAAGACTGGAAACTCTTGCAAGAAGGCAAAAAAACATTTTTCCAAGGTCTTATGCTATAATTTTTAGAATAAGGGGAATTATGCTAAGGATTGCAACAAGGCTAAGAAAAGGAAGAAGTCTGAAGAGAATGAAAAGGAGGTCAATCTTACTACCAAAAAGGTTGCAATGGTGGTGTTGCATGGTCCAATGGAAGAGGTTGTTGGGGAAGAAGGCCAAAAGAAGAAGGCCAAATTGATGAGGATCAAGAAATGGACTTGATTGATTATGAAGTGAGTAATCTTAACCTCAAAGATGAGAACTTATCAGTGACTGATAAATCTTCTTTCCTATTAGGAGGATTGAAGGAGGATTTTCTTGTTTTGATTGATTCTGGTTGTACAGATCACATGTTCTTTGAACCAAATTTATTTTTAAATCTTAGTGATTATGATGGAGTTTTAAATATTGGTCAGAAAGGAAGAAAAATTTAGATGAAGGGAATTGGAAAAGTTATTCTTGCAAATCACTTGGGTTTCAAATTTCTTTTGAGAAAGTGTTCTATGTACCAGAGTTGCCTTATAACCTTGTGTCTCTTGGAGTGTTGTGGAAAAAAGGTTTCCAGATTTGTTATTTTAAAGAAGATAGGTTTGTTATTTATATGGATGGGAGAACTTTTCTTAGTGGACAAGTTCGCAACAAGCTTTTGTGTGCAAGCTTGTTCAAAATCTTGGCTCTGAGAACTTTTGCTCACAATAGAAGTGGCCATAAGGTAAATGAAAGCAACTGTGAGAGTTGTACCTTGGGGGCTAAGACTAGAAATGTGTTCTCAAAGAGCAAAGATTGCACTGATGTTCCTAGAGAGGAATTTTCCATTGATTTAGCAGGGCCATTCAAACCAGAATCCCTTGGTGGGGAAAGATACTTCATCAATTTAGTTGATAGTGCAACTAATTATGTTTGGGTCAAACCAATTCAATCTATTGATCAGACCACAGAGGAAGTTTCTATCATCTTCAAAGTCTTGAAACAGAATGTTCTAATGAAGCACATCAAGAGGGTTATTACCAATGGAGGTGGTGAATTTTTGAGTAAAGAGTTTGAGAGGTTATTGAAAGATAATGGTATCATTCATATAGTCAATACTGCAAGTACTCCACAGAATAATGGAATAGTTGAGAGAATGAATAGGACTTTACTGGAAAAGGTCAGAACTATTATGTCTCAATCTGGTCTACCAAAGTTGTTATGGGCTGAGTTGATTTTTACAGTCTGTCTGTTGCACAACATTGTAAGTGTTAATGGACAGAGTCCTCATTATCAGTTTTGGAAGTTGTACCCCAAAACATCACAATTAAGAACAATTGGTTGCTTGGTGTATTATAGTGTCCACCATAATGAGATGGTCGGAAAATTAGACCCTAAAGCCAGAAAAGGGGCACTTGTAGGCTATGATTTAATAAGTAAATTGTATAGGATCTATTTTCCAGGGAAAAGAAAGGTTATCCATAGTAGGGATGTAAAATTTGATGAAAGTACCTTTCCACTCAAAAGGAGTGAAGATGTTGTTGTGAATAAGTCACAGCAAGAAATACAATTAGCACCTATTTCACCAGAAAAGGCTGAGGAACATGTGCTTCCAGAAGATGAAGAGATGGCAGATGTGCCACTAGAGGGTTTAGTGCCCGCTTCAGGGGAGTCCATTAATTTTGAACCTGATGAGCCTCTACCTCCAGTTAGAAGAGGTGGTGAGGTTAGAGTACCAGTTAATAGGTACAGGGAATGGAAGTCCCATTATTCTGTGCAGGATATGAGGAAGATACATTTCAGGAACAGTGTATGCTCAATTAAGTCCTGGAGTTGAGTTCAGAAATGGGTAACAGGATTAACCCAAATAGCTTTGGCCAAGCCATGTATTTTGATGAGAGATCCAACTGGAAGAGTTCTATTTTTGAGGAATTTGATTGTATGGAGAATAATAGTGTCTTTTAAGTGGTTAAGCGGGATTCTGTTCCAAAAGGAAAGACAATTGTGGGGTCTAGATTGGTGTTAGCAAGAAGTTTGACACAAATGGAGTTTTGAAAAGGTTCAAAGCTAGATGTGTTGCACAGGGCTTCAAGCAGGTAGAGGGTATCAATTACCAAGAAACATTCTCACCAACTGGAAGGCTTTCCACCTTCAGGTAGATCATTTCTCTGGAAGTGGAGTTGGGGGAAGAAATCAGACAAGCTGATTTTGTAACAGCATACTTGAATGCAAAACTTTGAGAGGAGGAGACTGTTTATATGTCAATTCCTGATGGTTTTTGTGAATAGTTAGTAGATAATAAACCAGAAACCATGAAGAAAATATGTGTTAGAAGTTTTCTTTCAGCAGATAAAGGGTAATATGTCCTCAAGCTGTGTAGATCCCTGTATGGATTGAAGCAAGCAGCTAGGTTGTGGTATAATATTATGACTGAGAAACTGATACAGATTGGTTTCAAGGAGTCTGAGGCCAACCCTTGTCTCTTTGCAACAAAGGATGCAATTTTGTTTGTATGGGTAAATACATTATCATCATTGGAAATGGTAAAGAGAGAGTCATGGAGACACTTACAAAGGAATTCAAGATAAAAGATCTTGGTCTGGCGCAACAGGTGCTAGGAATGAAGGTAAGTAAGAGCAAGAATGGTATTAAGTTAGACCAGCGTCACTAAGTGGCAGCTCTTCTTGAGAAATATGGCTTAGAGGATGCAAAGGAGTTTGGTACTCCCATGCAGTCAAAAATTTGTTTAGAGAAGTCTACAGATGAGGAGTATCTGGAGTTTTTTCAATCTGGAAAAAACTACAGGTCAGCTGTTGGATTGCTTAATTATTTGGGGCAGTGTACAAGGCCCAATATTGCCTTTGCAATTGATGTCTTGTTGCAACACTTAGAGAAGCCAAGCATGAGGCATTGGTCAGCGTTTAAGAGAGTTATGAGGCATCTTAAAGGAATGCACAGTCTGGGACTGTTGTTTAAAAAGTCAGCAAACTTTGATTTGGTTGGTTATTCCAAGGCAAGTTGGGAAGGTGGTAACACTAGGGAATCAACAAGTGGTTTTGTATTCTTCTTAGGTAAGAATCTGGTTTCATGGATGTCCAAGAAGGTATCACAAATAAGTCTTTCATCAACAGAGGCTGAGTATAGAGCCTACTTAGCAGCTTCACAGGAAGCAAAATGGTTGAGGAAAGTCTTAGACAATATACATAAGCCACAAGGGTTTGGGTTGTTGTATTCTGATAACCAGAGTGCCATTGCGTTGGCCCAAAACCCAATGCTCCATTAAAGAACAAAACATATTGATGTTCACTATAACTATATTTGTGATGCAGTCAACTGCAAAGAGATTTTGTTGAGGTAAATTCCCACTGGAGCAATGATTGCAGATATCTTGACTAAGGCTTTAGATAGGAACAAGCATCAAGGATTTGTGACTAATATGCGGATATCACCCCCTTTGGATTAAGGAGGTGTGTTAAAATATGTATGCACTTACGCTTGTGCTACGTCGAAGTGTAATTCAAATGGGTTTCACATGTGGGCCTCTGCGGCCCATTGGACACACACATGGACCATATGGGCCTGTGGGGATGTCACCAATTTGGGGAAACTGGCCTCAAAAAGCGTCAAACAGGCCTATTTTTACACAGGCCCTAATGGGCCCGGTGGGGTATAAGGGCAAATACAGCCAGATGGGCTTGTATGGGCATAATTGGGCCCAATTTTTATTTTGGACATACTTGGCCAGACAGGCTGGCCCGCCAAAGTATGGTTTACTCAGTTTTTGGGCTTGGGGCTGGCCATTGGGACCGCGACCCATGTCGCTGCCTGGTTGGGGCTGCTGCCCGTGTTGTGGCCCGCTTGGGGCCGCTGTTTTTGCCTACAGGCCAATTATGGTGCCCAATGGCCCACGCGGGGCCGTTGTAGGTGGCAGCGCGGATTCCGCACGTGTTGGCAGCCGGCTGTTGGAGCAGCGGTGCTGGGGCCAACTGCCCTGGCTCCTCCCCATCCCCTTGCTTGCCATTGCAAGGGGGAGGGGGAAGGCTTGCTGGGTTCAACCAGCCAGAAACCGGTTGCAAGGTGCAACCAGTCAAGGTGGGGGGGATTTCATCACCATCCCACCCAGGAGGAATGACAAGGTGGCTGGCGGCAACAAAGCAACCAGCTGTGGGGGGGGACCTGACCACCCCTCCACCATTGAAGCAAAGGGCGACAAAGGGGCGCTCTCCCCCCCCCCCTCCCTTTACCAAGGGGGAGGAGCGACGGGCTGGAGGGGATTTGACCAACCCCCACACCACCTTACCTTGAGGATGCCCTTGGGGTATCAAACCCCAGGGCCCCTGGTAGGGGGATTTGACTGCCCCCTCCAGGGATCTGTGAGAAGGAGGGGGGGGGACAGCATGTCCGCTGATCACCCCCCCCCCCATGTGAGTATGAGGCCGGACCCAGGTGTGTCCTGGGTCCCACCTGGACACTTGTATGGCCAGGGGCTGGTTGCATGAGGCAACCAGCCAGCCTTTGAGGTGACAACCGACCAGGGATTGAACAGCAAAGGGGCTGGTTCAGCCCCATAACAGTGGAAACACCAGAAAGGACCGGAATAGGCTGGTTGTAAGGGTACAGGGACTGATGCCATGTGGGCTGATGTAGCCCAAATCAAGTAACAAATCCTGTAGATCCTGTAGAGCTCTTTTGGAGCGGGAAATTTGCCTTTTGGCGTGTTGTATCATGGGCTCACAAGAGGCCAATCTTTTGTACTTAAGGAGCTCTTCTCCCTGCTGGTTTCCATCATCCATTTATCATCCAATTGAATTCATCACCAATATCATCCAATGTATTTCCCCATTGTCAGAGCCCATCAGGGATTATTGACACAAAGTGTCCAGAATTTCTTTTGCTTTAAATACTTCTCATTTGCCTAAGCTAATTGCTGGCCATAATTATAATACCACATCCACCAGGTAAAATCTGGTGTATCTGGTCAGCCAGTGACATCACATCCTTTGGATGAGATGGTTACATCCAAATTATTTCTGGAATGTTTCCATCATTTGGAAACATAGCTTACCCCCAGTTTACTATTAGTTGCTTCAAAATTTCTCACGTTATTCCCATTTTTTTCTGATTGCATTTCATTCTATTTCACCTTTTGATATCCGGGATTTCTCCTTCTTTTCTCCTTGTCTTACTTATGATTTCAATTGGTATTCTCCAAGGTTTTTATTTTACTTCCTCCAAGATTCCATTTTGTTTCCAATTTTTTCCTCCCTGATTTCTCCTGCGTTTCTCCCTGATTTCCCACAATTTTTCATTTTTCCACCAATTAGCATAATCCCTCCTATGTTTCTGAAATGAAATTAAAGTATTTTTTTGAAAAAACTGTATCCTCATCATTCATACAATTCCTTCTTATGAAATTTATGTTTTATCTGCATTTAATGCTTGATACATTGAATGGGAATTAACTCCAAAATTGATTCAAAGAAAAAATTTAAAAAATTCACAAAACTTTTCATATTCCATAATTTCTAAATTTCATTTTTAGGAAGATATAATTTTGTGACTAGTATTATTCCATTTTGAGAGAAATATGCACACTGGTCATCAACGGCATCACAAGAAATGATTTTTTGTTAAATCCTATGTTTAACTATGTAAACGTTGAAATGCTTCCAATCAACTAAAAAATTCCTCTCAATTTTAGATATAGTCACTTCCAAGATGTAACCTGGTATGCTCCAATATGGATCCACCACAATGAATGTGGTTTTTATCTGACCCAAGAAGGTGACTTTACCCAGATTATATGACACAGTACTGTTTCCAGGATTTGATTTGGCTGTTGATAATGCAATTTTATTCCAATGGCGATGATTATGATAGTTCCACCATGGTGAGAGAGTAACAGTTTTTGGTTCATTGGCACTATTTATTGGATTGAATTCTTGCCAATTTGTAGAACAGATTAAATTCCTCAGATAATTGTGGAATTTGTAATAAGATTCTTAATTTTCATGGAATTGATTTAGGTTTGGGATTGAATTTGACCTGGTGGATAATTCAAGAATTCTTGAAATTTGATTTATCTCCAGTTGTGCACCTGGTGAGTTGATCAGGAACTTCAAATTTGAAAGTCTGTAGAAACTTTGAGCTATGGTAAGTGGTACTTCATCTGAGTTTAATGTAAATTGTAGTCAGCATTGTTGTATTCTGTATATCTTGGATTGAAAGTAATTCACACATCCAAAACATTTCTGCTGTTGAACTTGGAAAATAGCCCATTCAAGCGCTCATAAGCCAAGGTAGAAAATGTGGGGCCACGGCCTCACCTTTATAGAAGGTCAGCTATCAAGGATGCAAGGTGATGATCTGGCGTTTGATTTTGCTCTGGAAATATCTTCCTACAAAGTTGGCAATATTTTTCCCAGTTCCTGGTGAAATCAGAACAATTTGAGGAGCTGGTATTCCAACTAGTGGCAATGTTCAAAAGGTCAGTAAATGGAAGGTATTTTCAACAACTGTTTCTGGGAATGGTTGTTCTTCAAATTGCATAGCAATGATGAAATTGGGAATGTAGAATTCATGAAGAAAAGACCACTCAGAAGCCTTGAGCCTTCCATGACTATTTGCTCCAAGTTTTTTTGTTACTCTTGTACAATCAGATGGGATTACATTAATCTTGATGACTTTCTGAAGATTTTCAAGCAGAACAGAATCAAACTTGAATTTTGATAATATTGGAGGGCTTTTCTCAGGGATTTCACTAGTTCTTGGATCCAAAAATGAAACAGGTACATAATCAAAATCAGAGAATGAAAAAGATTCCCGCATGAATTCTTCATTAGTCAGAGCCAAAGGTTTTTCTCTGCCTTTGCCTTTGTGTTTTTGAATATTTTGAATATCTTTTGGGAAATCACTTTTCAAGTAACTTAATTATCTACAATCACATTGTTTTTCACTGGGACCTTCATTGTCTCCACTTTCATCTTCATAATCATTTGATTCATCATCTGATGAGTCCAGTGCATTATTCTGTATCTTTTTTCAGGAAGGTTCTGGAAGGTTCAATTTGGTACTAGTATGATCTTTCAAGGCTCCAAGAATCATATTGTGCATTATTTCAAGGTTGGCCATTTTTTTGGCATCCCAATAAGGGATTTCCTCCTATATTAAGTGACAGATGCCATTATCTTTGAAGAGATGATCTCTGATTCATTGAATTCATTTTACCATGTATTTACTTGAATTTTGTTCTCTGATAAATTTTTTGGGGCCCAAAAGAAAGGCTCAATAACATTTATCTCAGACTATTCAATGGTACAGAATTCAAAAAACTTTTTTCCTGAATTACTGGTAAATCCTATCATCTTTCCCATTGCCAAAAAATCTGCTATGACAGTGATTATAGCAGCTCTGATGGTAAATCTTGAAGGATTATTACAGTTCTTGGAGAAGTCAACACCATTCCAAAGTTTTTGAAGCTCTCTGACTAGGCGGGTGAGTATATGATTCAGTTGAGGACCAGTAGGCTCCTTGGGGCCAGGTATGATTCCTAGGGGATAAATGTTTTCTGATTTGAGGCCTATTTTAGGTGGAAGATTCAGGCATACCATGGCAATGGCTTCAAGAGAGGCATCACAACTAGATTTTCCAAAAGCCTTAAACCAGTCAACATATAGGGTGAATGCCAAGTTCCCTGGCTTGGACAAAAGGGGGGAAGTTTCATTTGGGCCCTTGAATCTTTTCCAAAAAATCCCATCCCATATATCTTTCAATATCTCAGAAAGGGATTAACGCTATGAGAGGATGAGTGACAAGAGGCTGAGATGATGTAAACAATTTAGTGAGATTTGAGGGTGATTTTTGAATGACTTGGAATCGGAAGGGCAACTAGGGAGGGAGTGAGATCTGGTTGGAATACTCAAGTTAGCCATTTGACTTTGGCTACTAGTAGATAAGAGGAGCCCTTCTGAGTGAGTCCCAATTGAGGAGCCTCACCCACAAAACCAGAGCTTCACTCATCATTGGAGATGGTTTGAGAAAAATCCAAGAGTTGAATGAATTCTGAACTGGTGGCAAACATTTCCTGAGTCCTGACCATTTGAGCCAAGCTACTACTAGCCTGTAGGCTCTCACTCAACCTAATTTGGGAGAAGGCAAGAGCGGCAGGAAGGTAAGGATGAGGGGGGGAGACAAGGGGTTGAAAGTGAGGTTGGGCAGATTGAGAGAATGGATGGATGGGATTGTCATGGGAGTTGTAGAGAGATAGAATATAGATAAAAGGAAGTAGATAATGAAAGTGAATCTGGTTATCAGGGTGAGCATTACTCTTGTTTGACTCTTTTTTTTGGAAGAGGATATGTTGAAACCGGTTGGATGCTGCAAGGATGTTGGCTGAAAAGGGTAAACTATGAGGCTTGTTGAGAATGGAAAGTGTTCCAAAAGTGTTGGATTTGGATTGTAGCTTAGTTAAATTATTCCTGGGAATAATTTTTTGGGGGTGATACTGTTGACAGTTGATGAGGAGACGGTTGATAGAATTAATTTGATTACAATGTGGGCATAAGTTAGTAAAAATAAAAAGATAAAACAAAACAACAACCTTTTGGAATGATAAAACATGAATGGGTACCTTTCTTTGAACCAAGATCAATCAAATTGAGATTTTTTAATTTGGCACAATAGGTGAAGGAGTTCTTTAAACTATATCTTAGCAAAATAATTTTCAGTTTTGTTTTCAATTCAGGGTACCAGTCTAGGAATATTTGGTATTTATATCTAATTTCTACCTGTTTCTTCAACCCTTCCAATCCCAGCACAAAAATAACAATATTCTCATGGATTGATTTTCTCAAACATCTATGGGATCATCAATGTGCAAGTATTACCCTCTGGCACCTGAAAACTGGTAGATGGATTTATGGGAATGTGTAAGAATTTTTTCTGCATTTTTTCCACAACATTTAACTCATATTGATTCAGATCCAAAAAAACTCAAAAAAATGAAACTTATTAAACAATGACTTCAAATTAAACTTCCCAAGGTTTATGTCTGGTTCCTTGAAACCAGGCATCAACATCCGTAAATTTAACTGACTATACAGAGTGAAAATATGGGGTGAAGAAGGACAAAGAAGAAGCGTAATGTGGCTTGTAGGTAGCCTGGTTTTTACATTCTCTACCAGGGAATAAATCCTTGCCAAGGTGATTCCCAGTTTCTGGGAACTGGAAATCACAGGCAGTTTTATGCCCCCGTACAGCATGAAAACCCCCAAAGTTGGATTCCCAGTTTCTGAAAACCAGGCATCAACCTCCATGAATTCAGCTGCCTATACAGAGTGAAAGCATGGGGTGAAGAAGTACAACAAAGCAGAATAATGTGGCTTGCGGATAGCTTAGTTTTGATTTTTTCTATAAGGGCATAAAATGGCTTGAAGGTAATGCCCGTTTTCCCAAACTTGGAAATCACAGGCAATGTTATGCCCATTTAGAGCATGAAAAACCCCAAATTTTGATTACTGGTTTCTGGAAACCAGGCATCAACATCCATAAATTTGTCTGGCTATACAGAGTGAAAGCATGGGGTTAAGAAGGGCAAAGAAGCAGGATAATCTGTCTTGTAGATAGTCTGGTATTGATTTTCTCTACAGGGGCATAACATGGCACCAAGGTGATGCCCGGTTTCCAGAAACCGTACATCACAGGAAGTGTTATGCCCCCATGGAGAATTAAACACCCCAAAGATTGATTTCTGGTTTCCAGAAACTGGGCATCAATATCCATAAATTTTTCTGACTATACAGAGTCAAAGCATGGGGTGAAGAAGGAAAAACAAGCAGCATAATTAGCTTGTAGATATTCTGGTATTAATGTTCTCTACAGGAGAATAACATTGCTCCAAGTTGATGCCTGGTTTCCAGAAACCGGACATCACAGGCAGTTTTGTGCCCCTGTGGAGCATTAAATACCGCAAAGGTTGATTTCCAGTTTCCGGAAACAAGCCATCAACATCCATAATTTGTCTGGCTATACAGAGTGAAAGTATGGAGTGAAGAAGGATCCCAAAACCTGGCATCAAAATCTATAATTTTTCTGGCTATACAGAGTGAAATCATGATGTGAAGAAGGACAAAGAAGGAAAAAAATCTGGCTTTTAGATAGTCTGTTATTGATGTTCCCTACAGGGGTAAAACATGGCTCCAAGGTGATGCCTGGTTTCCAGAAACCAGACATCACAGGCAGAGTTATGCCCCCATGGTGCATGACCACCCCAAAATTTTATGTCTGTTTTCCCAAAACTGGCCATCAACATCCATCAAATGAACTGTCTATACAGAGTGAAAGCATGGGGTGAAGAAAAACAAAGAAGCAGCATAATTTTTCTTGTAGATAGTGTGTTTTTGAGGTTTTCTACAGGGGCATAACATGCCTCCAAGGTAATGCCTGGTTTCCAGAAACTGGAAATCAACCTTTGGGGTGTTTCATGCTCTACCGGGGCATAAAAATTCCTTTGATGTCTGTTTTCTGGAAAACAGGCATCACCTTGGAGGAAGTTTATGCCCCCATAGAGAACATCAATACCAGACTATCTACAAGTCACATTATGCTGCTTCTTTTTCCTTCTTCACCCCATGCTTTGACTCTGTATAGCCAGACAAATTATGGATGTTGATGCCCAATTTCCGGAAACCAGACATCAACCTTTGGGATGTTTGATGCCCCACAGGGACATAAAACTACCTGTGATATCTGGTTTCCAGAAACCAAGCATCACATGGGAGCCATTTTCTGCCGCTGTAGGAACATCAATACCAGACTACCTACAAGTCACATTATGCTGCTTCTTTGTCTGTCTTCACCCCATGCTTTTACTCTGTATAGCAAGACAAATTATGGATGTTGATGCCTGGTTTTTGGAAACCAGACATCAAACTTTGGGGTTTTTAATGCTCCATGGGGCATAGCACTGCCTGTGATGTCCGTTTTCCAGAAAGCAGGAATAAAAATCCATCAATTTGTCTGACTATACAGATTCAAAGCAAAAACCAGACTATCACTATCCTGGTTAAACTCCCTGTGTAGAAAAACCCCCCAACAGGTGTCCCATCCAATGGGCATAAGAGAGAAATCAAAGATGATCCCAGGGGATAATGATGTGAACCATGAAGTGCTTGTGCAACATTCAGGCCACATCCTCATAAGAGAAGCAATACAAGGAACCCATCCTGGATAAACTCCCTGTGTAAACTTCTCCTCAGACTATCATTACCTAGTAGTTTCACTGCTCCCAGTGCAGAGCACTCCCATGTTGTGAGCAGGTCTGAAAATCCTGCTAGAGACCCATGTGTGGACTGCCTCACATAGTAGGCCAGGCTCCAGAATTTGGACTGTCAGAACCCAAGTTTGGTCCAGCCACATAATAGGATAGGACCAGGAATTTGAGCTTTCTGGAAGCCAACTGTAGTCCAGGTGCCTCACCCCGTCTACTCCCTGGTGATTACATAAGCCGAACTACCCCTGGATCACACCTGACTTCCTGCCATGACTCCTGATCACCTTTCAGCACACCTCACCCAATTTTGAACACACCTTACCTAGCTACACTCTCACTAAAGTGTTAATCAACACACCTCACCCAATTTTGAACACACATCACCTAGCTACACTCCCACTGAACTGTTTTTCAAAACACCTCACCCAATTATGAACACACCTCACCTAGCTACGCCCTCACTAAAGTGTCTTTCAACACACCTAACTCAATTTTGAACACACCTCACCTAGCTATACTCCTACAAAAGTGTTTTTCAAAACACCTCACCTAGCTAGACTCTCACTGAAGTGTTTTTAAGCACACCTCACTCAATTTTGAACACACCTCACCTAGCTACACTCTCACTAAAGTGTTTTTCAACACCCCTCACCTAGCTACACTACCACTAAAGTGTTTTTCAACACACCTGACCCAACTTTGAACACGCCTCTCCTAGATGAACTACCACTAAAGTGGTTTTCAACACACCTCACTAAATTTTGAACAAACCTCACCTAGCTACACTCTAACTAAAGTGTCTCAACACAACCCACCCAATTTTGAACACACCTGACCTAGCTACACCCTAACTAAAGCGTCTTTAAACACACCTCACCCAATTTCAACATGATCATGGGTGAATTTTTGAAAAGGGATTTCCCAAGCACAATGCTGGTGTTTATTTGTTGTAAAAGGTTACTTGATTTGTAAGACTTCCTCCAGATAAGCTTCAATAATCACAAAGATTTTTACCATGTCTTTCAAAAAATATTCAATTCCCAGAATTCAGATTGCTTTGAGGAATAACAAGATAAAATATTTCCTCTTTTATAGCACCATAAAATCTACAGAGCAAAAGAAATTCCTGGAAGATTTTGCCAGCAGTACCTCAATGCAAACACTACTTGCCTCCATCCAAGCTGAATGGGTGGGTCTCAGCATCACATATGCAAACATTGTTTTCATCACAGTATGTGGTCCATTCTTTCTGTACAGAATTGAAAGTAGCTCATACTCCACCTCCACTAGGAGAAACAATGGAATCCCACAAACCAGTCTCAGGCTGTAGATAATTTGCATAGATTGGGCCAGACAAAAACAGTGCCAGTTTATTACATGATTTCTCCAAAATAAATTAAGGAGAATATTGAAAGGTGAGATCCTGTTCACAAGCAATTGTTAAGCATAAATTGTATTGATGTGCTCCATATGTTGATTCAGGCTCAAAAGAGAAAGGAACAACTAGAAGAGCAAGTACAATTACTATTATTCAACCATTCAAGAAATCTCCACTATCAAGCTAATTTTTTCTTTTCTTTTTCAGATCAACTTTCATCAAGGCTAAAGATTGGAGAGAGATATTTAAAATACTAAAGCAGGATGAATAATTTTTTTTTGAAAACCTATGACATGTCTTTCAAGGAATGAACAAAAAGACTTGAAATAATTTTATGATAACATTTATTTATTATTTAGGCTGCAGGTGTTCCATCATTCTTAATCAACTCAATATCTTGTATTATTAAAGCACTTCTTGTTTCAGGATTTAGGGTATTGATATACCCAATACTCATTTGATCAAAAAAATTCAATCATAGAGATAAAACCTCACACTCTCTGGTAAGACACTCTCCAAAAGATTCCACATAATATGTCTTGAATATTCTCAAATGAAATTAGTGATTTCCTTGTGCTCATATTCAATCATTCAACAATCAAAGCCAATCAATATCATCTCTATACACATTTTAAGTTCTAGTTTTGATATCCTAAATAGAAGAGAATATAATCCTGCAGAAAAATTTAATTCCTCCTACATTACTCTGGGGTTCTTTACAAGACCAACAAAGTACCATGGTTGGGAAAGTGAGCACCTAAGCTTTGGCATTGTATATTTCTATGTTGTAAAAATGAATCTTGTATTTCATAGAGCATTCCTTCCTGATCAATGGACCTGAAAAGATTAAAAGTCATTATCGGACTTGGAAATATTATCAAACTTCAACATAGCACTGATCTCTTCCAAGGAATTTACAATGCTTGGTCCAGAGTTTGTAAAAGTGAGGGATTAGAGTTTCATTAATGCCCATGGAAACTGCTTGAAAAACTTCCCTATTCAATGGATGCTCTAAAGTTTGAAGGAATCTATCATCATCTAAGATCTGTTGAATTTCAGTTCTTCTATCATAAAGAGGGTCAAGCTTGTCAATTCTTTAAAGCTTGCTCAATCTTAGACAGTTCGAAAAATAAAATTTAGAATTACTCAGATTATTTCTCAATTTTTGACAATTTATGAATCAAGCAAGAGGAAAAAATATGTGAGTAGTTGGAGAAATATTTACTTGGAAACAATCAAATGGGGTTCATTATTTTAAAACCATACAGCTCTGAAAAAGATCAAACATTAATCTGAAGAAAATCAAAGAGAACCCAGGGAGAAATCAAGGGGATTCTTGAGGGAAAAATAATGGAAAATCAAAAGACAACTTTGATAAGTCCTGCAGAAATCAATTAGAAGCACAGTGGAAAACCCAAAGAATCAAATGAGAATTCCTTCTTAAATTTTGAAGAATTGAAGAGGGGAGACAGAAGCAATCATGGAACAACTATGTTTCCATCTATGTGAACTCTAACAAAAAAAAAAGATTTCATGGTGAGTTTCTCTTGACATTGGTTATAAACTGTGAAGCAATAGGGGAAACCCTCATTGTGAAGTGAAGTCTCTGATCAGCCAGAGATTCCTGATTTTTCCTGGTGATCTTGCGTAGCGTACCTAAAGTAGTCCATCTGATTCTCATTGAAGAGACCACCTTTTTCTCCTTGGTTAAGTTTGATTTCACTGCCATCTTTGCTGGAGGTCTGCAAGCTTGAATCACTGATGTTTGAGGGGGCACTTGGGTCCAGTTTGGCTCTCTTACTGGATTTTTGATGGTCTCCTTGCCTTTGATTTTCCTTAAAATTCAAGCTTTGAAATCCCCAACTTTCACAAAAATGGTGCATGAGTACACCTTTGAAGCATTTGTGGAGGATCCCTCAGGCCACATGTTTTGCATGATCACAATACAACAGTCAATTGAGTTCAGAGTAACAAATACCAGTCTTGCATAAACTTTTCTCCCTTCCATTCAAGGTTTGAGTCAATTTCCAGAGTTTGCTGATTCTTTGAACTTCAAGTCCAAATTTCAGGTATCTAAATTCAAGTTGACATTGATTGTTGTTTGTTGAATTACACCACAAGCACTAATACTTGGCCAAGTGTAATGCATAACCAGCCACTTTGTGAGACCCCCCCAAAGTGCCAAGTAGATTCAACAGCTTTACCTGGCATAATAATCTGGAAGGATGTGAGGGAGTTGGGGGACTGAAAATTTCAGCTAAGTTAACCAATTTGTCAATTAAAGGCATCAGAAGGTGAGTGATTTTTGTCAGCTTGCTACTATTGCAGAGCAAGCCACAAAAGTAACAAAAATGACATAATAATAATAATAATAATACAATTAAACTAAGAAGGAGTGGGAAAACCTTAAATATTATTACAGAAATGGGTTCTCCATGCAAAATTAGTTAGGGTCACTCACTGACCCCACCCTTGAAATCCAACTCCTTATATTTTTAAATAATTAAGGAAAGAAAAACAAAAATACTTCAGCCCCATTATTGAGCCTTTTTGGCCAATTAAATATTTCACACACATTGTCACGTATAGGTTTCACACCTAAAATTCAGTCAGAATTGAGGTGTTGTGTATATTGTAGGAGTTACGGGCGGAAATTTGTTTTGTCACAATTCCCGCACGCAGCCGTGGCAGCCAATGCACCCGCGCGCGGCTGAGATCCAGCCTTTTCACTCTGTTGAGGTTGTGTACGCAGCCTGGGGCCTCTGACAAGTATGCAGCCGCGGGACTATGGGTTGACAGAGTGACAGGCGGCCTGAGAGGCTCAGGTACCGCTTAAACATGCTACAACATACACGGGAACTTCCTACATATGTAATAAATGTTCCTGTGGATAGTAGACAGTCTAAAAATACATAATATTATATAAAAATAAATAAATCATCCTTATACATATTTTTTATTTAATATAATTCAAAGTACCAAGAATGTCGAAAATAAGACAATGACAACTTCTAAAAATATATTAAAATACTTTAATATACTTTTATGAAAATTGCTAGACATCAACATCTTTACTAAAGAAACTAATGATGTAAAAATATTACATGAATTCACATGACTTATATTTTTAAGTAATTATCTTAGTAAATCAACTGGAACTCGAAAATAAGGATAAAAATCAATATTATGACTTTTTACTCCAGTTATATAATACATAATGAGGACTTACCTGACATTAAGATGTCCATAGAAATTTCTATTGATATAATTATTAAATTACTGGGAAAATTTACTAAGGATAATTAATTAAATAATACATTAAAAGGACAGATTCACACGTCCTAATGTCTATTTTAAGGTGGAATAATTCCCATACCCTGAGGAATAAGATGCTACCCGTGCTAAAGCACCAAGAACACATGACAGGCTACCCCTGGTTACCCTGCTAGCCTTAGTGTCCGTCCCTTTGAGCACCTAGAACCCTCAGAAGGACAATATTGGGACTCCAAAAGCTATAAACAAAGATATCTTTTGAGGATATGGATGGGCAGAGACCCAGTAATATTCATATCCAGACGCCGTGCCAAGGTAATCAAGTACTTATAAGAGATAAGTAAGTGATTTATGGCAATTTCTGATCAGTAGTATCCGTCCTCAACCTCTTTTTATCAATTAAGACTTCTGAACAACCTTATAACCCCAGTATACAGGTTTAACCCATCAGTACACGTCTCAAACAGATACCCAAAGTATTTAATAATATACCAGTAAGTTTTATTATCCTTTCTCTGTTGTAGTAGCTTGGCTACAAGGCCCTACCACTCCATTGTGTATTTTATATACATATTATCTTTGGGTAAAATATTCTTGAAACTAAAGAGCCCAAAGTAACCAGGACTAGGTGTTTTCATACTGAAATCCCTGAAGAGAGGTGTTGAAGATACCCAATATAATTTTGGCCCCTCTATAAATATTTAATTATCAATTTATTCATATTGATTCAAAACAATAAACAATAACCAAACCACTTAACCTTGAAATAAGCTTAATCCAAATATTCTACGGATTTTTGCTGCATTTATTAAATAATATATTTATTATTTACTTCATCACCTCTGGAATCTAAAGGATAGCAAGGGTCTTGGCATCTAAGAGGCTAAAAATTGGGGGTCTGGCCGGGAAATATGCCATTATATTATATTTAATACCTTGGACCAGAAATTTCACAAAAAAATAAAATCAAACATAAATTTATCTGACTTTATAACCGTGATTTATCATTAAATTCTTTTGCAGTGGATTTATAAACCAATGCAGAATTAATAATCTATTATTTAAATCTTTTAAAGATAAGAAAAGAAGAATATATTAAAAATTATAAACCTACTGGTTGGAAAGCTTTAACTCAAGCTGAGCCCCTTAATATCCCTTCTGCACGTAAACACTTAGATAAACATCTTGAACAAGAAGACCTTGGAAGGCGTATCAACTTTCAGGCTCTATTAAGGAAACATAAAGCTTGGAAAAAATACCGTATAAATTAATTTTTGAAATATAAAAGTAAGTACACAACTTGCATTACAATATTAATTTTAAAGAAAATAATATTAATATATTTTATTAAACCAATAAAATACACTTTTTTATCAGTGAACCCTCCTGTACCAGAAACCACCGCCACTGAAGTTGATCTATTGGATCAGAAAGTCCCATACATCTCTGGACGCCCTGAAAATATTGCTTGGGCAGGTGAAGACCTCATTGGAACCCACCAAGACCCCGTAGGATTTCCTACTAAGGATCAATTTAACCCCAATAAGGTCTTAGTACCTTTGAAAATCAATTTAAGTGAGTTTTGAAATGAAACTTATTTTTACAGATTTTTTCTGTAAATTACTTATACACATATTATTCTGAAAATGAATAGACGTAACACAAGAGCCTCAGGAAGAATTACCTCCTATGGATCTTTGCCAACAGCTCTCAGTAACCATGAGACCACCAGTAAGGACAACCATGAAGGGACTAGAACCCGTGAATCCAATGTTGATGGACAAGGAGCAGCACCAATCACTTCTGCCCTCTCCCAACCTAGAGCCGGAGAAAGTAGCACAATCAATCCACCCTTCTTTACAAAAAAGATTCCCTGCAGCCACCCCAGCAGAATTTGGCCAAGGAAGCCAGGATCAAAGAATTAGTCAAAGAGCACGTGAAATATTGGGAAGAATTCAAAGAAGCCCAAGCCAAGGAGGCCATTGTATCTATGAAAAAGATAATCTCCCAGGCAAAAGTCTCCCAGGTAGCTCTGCAGAAATTGATTCAAAGGAAAGAGGTAGAATCCTATGTATAAAATTGGAATACTTGGGATCAATTAGCCCAACTGAAAGGCAAAGGATCAGGAAAGAAGATATCCTATTCCCATCCCAAGCCAAAGGGAAAGAAAAACTGGGACCAGATAATATCCCTAGCTCAAAAGTGGAAAAAGTTTTACAACAATTAGCCTCTAATTCTGAGCCCAAACAAACCTCTGATGTAATTACTTCCTTTTCCAATGATATGTGTCATAATTTCAAAATTGTTTGTGAGAATTTGGACGGGGTTTATACCCAAAAGGATAAATTAACCTCAGTGGTAGCCAAATTGATTAATACCAAACAAAGACGGTAGGAATGGAAGAAATTAAAGAACACACAGAACAGTTGTTGGAGACAATTAATCAAGGTAGTATCAGACAGACTCAAACAATTGAGAATATGTTATCAGGAATCCCAGAAGATTTTATGATGTCTTTCCACCCCTAAAAAGAAGAATTGGCAACCACCACTAACAGTTCTATTCTATCCCTTAGTGAAAAATTGGATTTGCTTAATAACAAAGTGTACCTGAAACTTAATCTGATCAAAAATGATCTTAGAGACTTGAAAGTCCGTCTGACCAACCCCTTGGGGAGTACTACAGAGGAACCAAAACCTCCCAGACAAACCACTACTCCTTATGCACCACCCTTATTAGGAATGCATAGAAGTGACACTCTTAGGCCTAGTCCTACTCCTGAGATGGAGCAAGCACTCAAACTGTTACCCCCTATTTCTGAATGGCCCAAGTTCTCCGGTGAAGGAGAATATAATAATATAAATTTTATTAAATTTATTGACTACACCATTAACTCTTATGACCTACCAGAAGCTAAAGCTGTAGTCAGGCTACCCAGGCTATTTGAAGGAGTAGCATTGGACTGGTTTATCAGTAAGAGAGAAGAAGTAGGATCCTTACCATGGAATTCTTGGAAACTTCTGATTAAAGAACAATTTGGTTCTAGAATGTGGAAAAGGAAAATGATGAAAAATTTCAAAAATTTCTCATTTGACCCCTCCAAGGATAAAACTCACAAATGGTGTTTGGAACAGAAGAAAAGATTGGATTGCTTCTATCCAGATGCTGATAAAGAGGAAGAAAATGAAAGACTCCTCAACCTGTTCCCTGGCAATCATAACCATAGTGTAAGATGTAGGATGAGTATGGACGCGGAATTGCCCACTCTAATCAATGTGCTAGAAGAAGTAATAGACATGAGTGTGTTGGACAAGAAAGCCCCTTACAGACCCAAACAGAACTATAACATCAACAAAACAAGAGAACAACCTCCTCTGATAAATACCTCTGATAATAAGAAACCTAATGAGAATAGGGAGAAAGATAGGATGCCTGCAAGTTGTTGGAATTGTAACAAGACTGGGCATATGAGACAAGACTTCCCATTACCAAAAAGGAAGATAGAAGTCTTGAAAGGAGAACAGGAGGTTGAAGAGAATAAGAACTATGAAGATATAGCTGATACTGAAAGATCCCTTTCTGAATGTGAATTGATCCTGACCAACCCTGTTAACATTATAGAAGGAGATATAGGTACTTCTGCAGAGATCAATAACATCCATGGGGATTCTAGCCTGCCCCAACAATGGGATCCTACTATAATTTCTAGACATATTATGGATGTCAAACCATTAAAAGTTAAAACTATGAGTGGTAAAAGTTATACCACTGGTAAAACGTGTTATGCAAATGTGTTGTATAAAAACAGACCTATAAGGTTATTACTGGATAGTCGAGCCTGGTGCTCATGTGTCTGTGCTGAATTCTTAAAAAAATGGGACCCCAATTGGAGAGAACACCTTTTGCCCGTCCCAAAAGCAAAGTTCAGCTCTTGCAACTCTACCATGAATGCTATTGGAGTATGGACTGCTCCTATGATACTACCTCACACTAAGGGATCTTTGAGAATACAAGTGGAATTTTTAGTATTGCTCAACGGACTATGTGACTATCTGACACTGGGTAATGATGCCTTATGTCTATATGGTATATACATGTTCCAGAGTAAAGGAAGATACTTCACAGTAGGAGGAAATTGGGATAAGAAGTTTAAGATATGCACCATTCAGTCTAACCTCACCTCCTCTACTTATCAAAAGCATTTAAAAGACTTTGACCAAGAATATTTCTCTCAAGAAGCTCTGAATATGAAACTTTCTGAGGAACAGAAGAAAGATATATTGAAAGTCTGCTTTGAGAACCAGAATGCTTTTTGTACTAAAAATCATCCTATTGGTGATATTAAAGGACATGATATGGTATTGAAATTTACCATTAAGCCTCCCTATCCTCCTAACTTAAGAAGGAAAGCCTATCCTTCTAGTCCTAAGTCTAGAAAAGCTCTTGAGGAACATATCCAAGAACTGATAGACTTTCAAGTATTAAGGAAAGTAGGGCATAATGAACAGGTAGATGTGACCACACCTGTAATCATAGCTTGGCATGATGACAAGTCAAGAATTGTTGTAGAATTCAGAATGCTCAATAATGACAATCAGGCAGATTATTATCCTATACCCCAGATTGATCATGCTCTGCATAACTTGTCCAAGGCTAAGTATATCACTACTATGGATATGCTTAAAGGCTTCCACCAGATACCAATAAGCCCTGAAAGCAGGAGGTTTATGAGAATAATCTGTCATTTGGGAATATATGAATATCTTGGGATGCCCTTTGGTATAAAGAATGCTCCATCACACTTCCAAAGAACTATGGATACAGTTCTAGGTACTTACATCAGACAAGTATGGAGGATGGTATATATAGATGACTTTATCATATATTCTGATGACTGGGATACTCATATCAACCAAGTGAGATTAGTACTCCAGACAATCTCCAGAGCAGGATTAAAGGTGTCCATGAAGAAATGCTACTTTGGCTACGGAGAATTGAAAGCCTTAGGACATATAGATTCTGGTCTAACTCTGGATGCTGATCAAAATAAGATAGCTGCTGTAATGAATAGACCTATGCCTCAAAACAAGACAGAATTACTGTCTTTCATCAGTTTCTGCAGTTATTACAGACAATACATACCAAAGTTTGCTATGCTAACTAAAAGTCTGTATGAAGTATGCAACAACAACACACTATTTGAAATGACTCATGAGAGACTAAAGAACTATGAGGAATTAAAAATAGCTATGACCTCTACTCCTCTACTTATCCAACCAGATTACTCTAAGCCCTTCAAACTATACATTTACACTTGCATGGAAGGGCTAGGAGCTGCTTTACATCAGGAAATGATAGAAGAAGACAAATCAGTAGAAAAACCAGTACTCTTCATATCTAGACAGATCAAAGATACTGAGAAGAGATATTGGGCCAGTCAGTTGGAATGTTTGGCACTAGTATGGGCTTTAGAGAAGCTACACTATTACTTAGAAGGCACCACTTTTCAAGAAATCACGGACTGAAATGCTGTAAGAACTCTCATGAACATGAAAACTCCCAGCAGACATATGCTCAGGTGGCAAATTGCTATACAACAGTATAGAGGACAGATGACTATAGTACATAAAGCTGGAGCTAAAAATCAAAATGCTGATAGTCTATATAGGAATGCTTTGCCTAATGAATCTAAAAATCCAGCATATGACCCTGAAGATCAAGATATCTTTCCTATCCTGAACATCAATCTTTTTGCATTAAGTGCTCCAATAATGGTGATCCACTTCTGTGAATTAGACACTGCTTTCTTCAACCTAGTAAGGAATAGCTACTCTCCTGAAATCAAGCTGCTTATTACCATTATTTAATGTGAATCCCCAGAAGCAGCTTTGATAAATAGCCTGCCTGCTTCACTACTTAAACCCTATAAAGCCTTTTGGGATGGTCTCATTTACTATAGACACCAACATTCCAGCGTATTAGTACTAAGCAACAAAGAGCATATACAACATATACTCCAGGAATGCAATGACAACTGTTCATAAGGACATTTATCCACAGAAAGAACCTTAGAGAAAGTCAAACAAACTGCCTGGTGGATAGACTGGAAATAATTCACTACTGAATATGTTACTAGCTGTGATACCTGCCAGAAATCTAATAAAACTACTGGAAAAAGGTTTGGACTCTTACAGAAAAAATCTGAACCTAAAACCAGATGGGAAATCATTGATATTTATTTTGCACCGGCCTCCCCCCTGGAGGTACTCATTCATATAACTCTGTCCTAGTTATAGTTGACAGATATTCCAAAAAGGCAAAATTCTTACCTAACCACAAGGAAGATAGTGCTATGGATGTAGCTTTAATATTCTGGAATAGGATTATAGCTGATGTGGGTATACCCAAGATTATAATCAGTGACAGAGACCCCAAATTCACATCTGAGTTTTGGAGGAATCTACATGATATACTGGGTATTAATCTAGCATTTTCTACAGCAGACCATCCCCAAACTGATGGATTAGCTGAAAGGATGATACAGACCCTAGAAATATATGCTAAGGAGGTTCTGTAGCTTTGGTCTAGAACAAAAAAATTCAGATTGTTATTGCCATGATTGGGTAAGCCTACTCCCAGCCCTAGAAATGGCTTATAACAGCAGTAAACATTATACTACCAAAGAAGCTCCCTACATACTAGAAAGAGGATGGATTCCCAAACGCCCTAGGAATAACTTGAACTATAAATTAAACACTATTCATTCAACATCTCTTTATTTTTAGAAGATGATAGATCTGGCAAATAATCATGCTCATAAATGTGTAGAAGAAGCTGTTGAATACAAAAAACAAAGATGGGACAAATCCCATAAAGAACCTGACTTTAAGATAGAAGATCAGATCTTGATATCTACAACTAATTTCAACAACCTGGCAGGCAACAGAAAACTGAAACCAGCCTTTGTTGGACCATTTGTTATCAAGAAGATGCATGGAAAAAATGCTGTGGAAGTAATCTTGAGTGAAGAATTATCAAGAAAACATCTGGTATTTCCTGTTAGCCTAGTCAAACACTTTAAACCAAGAGAAGTTAGCAACCTCCCTCCAGAAATAAACCCAATAGAACCTGACCCTGTGAAAGAAAAAGGGAAAGTCAGCAGGATATTGAGAGATAATAAAGAGAGGTTACAAGGAAAAGATATCAGACTATACTTAGTAAGATACAAAGGAGAATCTGCAGACAAAGATGAATGGTTACCAGAAAATAATATACCTGATGGACCAATACATCTCAGAAACTACAGAGCAAGCAAAAGGACCTGAAGCACATATGCAGTTAATTTTTTCTCCCAACTTCCTCCAGATTTTTTTCAGATATGGCCATATCTTGGAGTGGGGGAATGTCAGCTAGCTACTATTGCAGAGCAAGCTGCAAAAGTAACAAAAATAAAATTAAAATGATAATAATACAATTAACCTAGGAAGGAGTGGGAAAACCTTAAATATTATTACAGAAATGGGTTCTCCATACAAAATTAGTTAGGGTCACTCACTGACCCCACCCTTGAAATCCAACTCCTTATATTTTTAAATGATTAAGGAAAGAAAAACCAAAATACTAAGGCTCCATTATTGAGCCTTTTTTGCCAATTAAATATTTCACACACATTGTCACGTATAGGTTTGACACCTAAAATTCAGTCGGAATTGAGGTGTTGTGTATATTTTAGGAGTTACGGGCGGAAATGTGTTTTGTCACAATTCCCGCACGCAGCCGCGGCAGCCAATGCACCCACGCACGGCTGAGATACAGTCTTGTCACTCCGTCAAGGTTGTGTACGCAGCCTGGGGCCTCTGACAAGTATGCAGTTGCGGGACTACGGGTTGACAGAGTGACAGGCGCCCTGAGATGCTCAGGTACCGCGTAAACATGCTACAACATACACGGGAACTTCCTACATATGTAATAAATGTTCCTGTGGATAGTAGAAAGTCTAAAAATACATAATATTTTATAAAAATACATAAATCATCCTTATACGTATTTTTTATTTAATATAAGTGAAAGTACCAAGAATGTCAAAAATAAGAGGATGACAACTCCTAAAAATATATTAAAATACTTTAATTTACTTTAATGAGAATTGCTAGACATCAACATCTTTGTGACATACTAAGGAAACTAATGATGTAAAAATATTGCATGAATTCACATGACTTATATTTTTAAGTAATTATCTTAGTAAATCAACTGGAATCCGAAAATAAGGAGTAAAATCAATATTATGACTTTTTACTCCAGTTATATAATACATAATGACATCTTACCTGACATTAAGATGTCCGTAGAAATTTCTATTGATATAATTATTAAATTACTGGGAAAATTTACTAAGGATAATTAATTAAATAATACATAAATAGGACAGATTCTCACATCCTAATGTCTATTATAAGGTAGAATAATTCCCATACCCTGAGGAACTAGATGCTACCGGTGCTATAGCACCAAGAACACATGACAGGCTACCCCTGGTTCCCCTTCTAGCCTTAGTTTCCGTCCCTTTGAGCACCTACAACCCTCAGAAGGACAATATTGGGACTCCAAAAGCTTTAAATAAAGAGCTCTTTTGAGGATATGGATGGGCAGAGACCCAGTAATATTCATATCCAGACGCCCTGCCAAGGTAATCAAGTACTTATAAGAGATAAGTAAGTGATTTATGGCAATTTCTGATCATTAGTATCCGTCCTCAACCTCTTTTTATCAATTAAAACTTCTCAACAACCTTATAACCCCAGTATACAGGTTTAACCCATCAGTACACATCTCAAACAGATACCCAAAGTATTTAATAATATACTAGTAAGTTTTTTCATCCTTTCTCTGTCGTGGTAGCTTTGCTACAAGGCCCTACCACTTCATTGTGTATTTTATATACATATTATCTTTGGGTAAACTATTCTTTAAACTAAAGAGCCCAAAGTAACCAGGACTACGTTTTTTCATACTGAAATCCCTGAAGAGAGGTGTTAAAGATCCCAAATATAATTTTGGCTCCTCTATAAATATTTAATTTTCAATTTATTTGTATTTATTCAAAACAATAAACAATAACCAAACCACTTAACCTTGCAATAAGCTTAATCCAAATATTCTACGGATTTTTGCTGCATTTATTAAATAATAAAAGATTTATTTTTTACTCTATCACCCTGGTAGCTAAAGGATAGCAAGGGTCTTGGAATCCAGGAGGCTGACAATTTTAGTCATTTTTAGAGAATCTGGCGCTGGAGTGATACCAGCCACAAATTTATAGGCCAATTTATTCTGGATTGTTGGCAGAAGATTCAAGAAATTCATTGCAATTAGACCAATGGATTCTTTCTTACCTGCTAGCTTGTTTCCTCTGGGATTGAACCAATCCAAAAACAGAGAAAAAACAGGTTGTAGATCATGCCAAAAATTGTTCCATGAAAGTTGCTTCCATGCATTGCCTTGCTGGATGTTGGTGACTACTTCTATGGGAACTTCTTCAACTTTCTGAGTCCAGTAGTCTATTTCATTCTTGATTGTTGGCACTTTTATAAATCATTCAAGCCAGTCCTTGAGTTTTTGTATAACAAATGTGCATTCAGGATTGCCAACCAACAGTGTTTGGTTCTTTTGTAAATGAGAGGTTGATGCTTGAAACTTCACAAGATGAAAGGAGCCTACAAATAACTTCTTGTCCGTAAATAAGGGGGATTTTCAATTCTTTGATTTGGTTTTCTCACAATATGTGCATTTGTTGGGTAGGTTGGGTGGAGATTAGAGGGTGAGGCATTTTGGGCAGCAGACTATCTTGACTAAATGAACACTTAGCTAATTTTTGAGGATGTTCTGGGTACTTCTAGGAGATTCAAGGGCCAATATTCCATTCCCTTGCATCATCTGGACCAATAGACTGTGGGCTGTATTGCAAATTTTCAGACTAGCACCACCATGGGGATGCAGCCATGAGATAAACAATGAAACCATGCCTGGGAATCAACAAAAATAGGTTTGGGCTGAATAAGGCAGATTTAATTTCAAATGAAATGTAAACATAAAAGATTGGAAAATCTTACCAGCTGCAGCTTGCGTTGTTAAACTTGATTTATTTTCTTCACAAGAGATTTATGTACTTGATTGTGATCCAGATTTGTTTTCTTCAGATCATACAATGTCAAGCATAGCAAAATCCCCCAGTGAGATCATTGAGGCCAAACCATGATTACTTTGGTCTCCAGAGTGATGCTTGAGGTAATTAAATTGGGAGATGAGATGGCCTTGCTGTGCTTGGACCCTCAAATCAATAGAGGATTATTTTGAACATAATAAAGAGAGACACATAATCATAGGTACTACTGAGTTTTGAGGTTGATTGAAAGTAACAGGGAATTGGGTGAAACAAATCAATCGGGGGAAGTTTGCAAAGGAGTGAATGGATGGTGATGGCTGGTAATTGTCACCAGACCTGTATCACTAGTTGTCACGCGCTGAGTCAGGTGGGCATTCATCTGTTGCGCTGCTGTCTCATGTGGTTTCACATGTGCAACACCAAAATTCCGCGGGTGACAATTATGCAAAATTGTCTGTTGTTTGTGTAAGATATTGGAGCTAATAATCCATAATTTTTGTATTTCAGTCACCCTCAGTGGTATATATCTTATGTACAACTGTCACGGATTAGGTGATATAGTATGTGAGACATTGTGTATGTGTATATAGAGTATAGTATGTATATAGGAATTTGTTTTGTATGTATATATAAAGGAAGCTATGTTTCAATAGTGAAACACCCCCCCCCACAAACTTAGTGTCATATAATTGGCAGAAACTTGTTGCAATAACTGGATTGTTTGTTTGGGCCAAGTCATTTTGATAGGATGTTGGCCAGTTGTTTGTTAGTCACTATCCAGGTAAGGTTTATTTGTAAATTACGTATGAGATTGTTTATGAAAAAGAAATTCTGTGAAATATGCTTCATACGGGAGCGGGAGCCGTTTTTGGTGGCTACAAGTACAGCCACGCGGTGTGGTGTTGTTATATAGTCTTGGTTAGGAACTGTGCCACAGTCGGTGCGCTCAGCATTTGGTAGGTCAGGCTCAGCATTTGGGATGCACGCAGTCCCAGCGGTGGCCGCTGCAGCCTCAGCAGCAGCCACAGCGGGCTCAGGAGTAGGTGCCGTGGGGCTCAGCATAATGGGAGCGGGTTGGGATCAACTGGATGTGGCAGGTTGCGGCCCCCTCAGACATTGGAGACCCAAGAATGGAGCCGGCCCAACCAGGTTTGCAGGCAGCTAGTTTGGAAAGGTGGAGCGGGGTGGGTGCGCACAAGGGTGGGCCTACCGGCGGGGCAGGAAATAATGCAGCACGCTGTAGAGACTCCTGTGGGCTTATGTAAATAAAGTAGCAAACAGCTTGCTGGCAGTCCTTGAAGGTGAATTTAGTATTACTTCTACTCCTTTGGAGTTTTAGTATATACCAAGAGTGGTTTTGAATTGCCTTCCCTTCTAGTACTATAGTAAGTCTGCACAATAATTTATTTAAATGAATGGCTAGTTTGTTTGAGACTTAATATAGGTCTCAGATCAGACTTAGATTAGTTATTAATTGTTATTGGTAGGGTTTTGTGGAAGAATAGACCAGATTAATTGGGTTATTGGTTATTTATTGATCAGATATCTTTGATCTTAACCAATATCCCAATATTAAAGGGTTCAATTTTTATCAAAGTGATGGTACAGGAGAGGACCCAAAGATGGGTTTACCCACAGGGGGCAGGGTAGAGGAAAGGTTGGTAGTTTCTTTTTTTTGTGCTCTCTTTCTTTATAAGTGTTATTTATTGATTGGAGGGTGGTTCCTTTTTAATTTGGTGCTGAATATTTAGTTCACAGAAGAGCCCTTATTCAAGCACCTGGTAGGTGGTTTAATTGGTTAAAGATAGGTTATAACTTGGTCTCTGATTTCCTGCTTCTTCATAATTGGTTCACTACTAATATTTATCTGGGTAGGTACCACAGATGGATGGGCCAAGAGGGCCTGATAGGGTTTTTTTGGTCAGGGAGGAGAGGTAGGTGGGGATGAATGATGGTAAAACTTGGATAGGGAAGATAGGCCCTCCTTAAATAGGAAATTCCTGCCCCCAGGGGTGCTCAAGGCTTCCCCTGAGGGTTCTCCCTGTTCTGGTGAGGAACAGTGAGATACAATTACAGGAGACATTTTTGCTGGTTGGAAAAGGATTGTACAGTTACATGAGGCATTTCTGCTAGCTGGAAAAATCTGGTACAGGGGTTTCATGCTTGCACAGCCCTGCATAAACTGCTGTGAAGTGCAGATACAATATATTCCTGTGCAGTACTGGTGGTTGGTCTGGTGCTACTTGTTTCTCCCCACAGGTGTTGCTGTGCATCCACTGGTGGTTTTTTTGGTTCCACTTACTTCTACATTCATGTATTTCTGTTCATTACTGGTGGTTTGTTTGCTGCTAATGCTTCTAACTTTGTGTATTTCTGTGCATTACTGGTGGTTTTTTTGTTTCTACTGCTTCCCTTCATGTATTTCTGTGAATTACTTGTGGTTTGTTTGTTGCTGCATGGTCTTGCCTCCCTGCATGTATTGCTAGGTAGCCCTGTGGTACTTGTACTGGTGGGTTGTTGGGTATCACATGCTTCTGACTACATAACTTTTTGTGTTGTGCTGGGATTGTTTGATACTACATGTTTCTGGCTGCCTGCATGTATTGCTGGATAGCCCTGTATACTTCTGCATAGCATTGTGTAGGTGTATTTTCTTAATTGTTTGGATCTGGTTGAGACTGGTTCTACTTCCTCTTGCCTATACTGTCCTGTATACTTCTGCATAGTATTGTGTATGTGTATTTGCTTTTTGTTTGGAACTGGTTGAGACTGGTTCTACTTCCTCTTGCCTTTACTGTCCTGTATACTTCTACATAGCCTTGTGTAGATGTATTTGCATGCATCCTGGGTGAGGTTACAGGAGCTGAGCTAGTTCCACTACCTCATGTATCTTAATTGATGTATTCTGGCTGAGGTGACAGTGTTGGTGTTTGGTTCTGGTGTTGAGGGTAAGCTGTTACTGGTATGTACTTGATGATTTTCAAGGTCTGTCTTTATGCCTTCCACAGAGCTGTGACACCTGGTTGGGTATGAGTTTGCCACAGTTGAAGGGTTCTTGGGCTGTATCTTCTTGTCAGCCTCCTGGATGCCAAGGCCCTTCCTATCCTTTAGCTAACAGAGGTGATAGAATAAATAAAAAATATATTATTTCATAAATGCAGCAAAAATCCATAATATATATGGATTAACCCCATTGCAAGGTTAATTGGTTTGGTTATGGTTAATTTTTATAAATCAATATGAATAAATTTATTATTAAATATTTTTTTAGAGGGGTCACAATTATATTGGGGATCTTTAACACCTCTCTTCAGGGATTTCAGTATGAAAAAATGTAGTCCTGGTTACTTTGGGCTCTTTAGTTTAAAGGATATTTTACCCAAAGATAATATGTATATAAAATACAAGGTGGAGTGGCAGGGCCTTGTAACCAAGCTGCCACAACAGAGAAAGGATAATAAAACTCACTGGTATATTATTAATTCCTTATGGTATCTGTTTGGGACGTGCACTGATGGTTTAAACCTGTATACTGGGTTTATAAGGTTGTTCAGCAGTTTTAATTGATAAAAAGAGGTTGAGGACGGATATTATTGATCAGAATTGGCCATAAATCACTTACCTATCTCTTATAAGTACTTGATTACCTTGGAATGGTGTCTGGATATAAATATAACTAGGTCTCTGCCCATCAATATCCTCAAAAGAGCTCTTTATTTATAGCTTTTGGAGTCCCAATACTATCCTTCTGAGGGTTAGAGGGGCTCAAAGGGATGGACACTAAGGCTAGCAGAGAAACCAGTGGTAGCCTGTAACGTGTTCTTGGTGCTATAGCACAGGTAGCATCTAATTCCTCAGGGTATGGGAATTATTCTACTTTATAGTTGATATTAGGATGTGTGAAAAACACTAATCTGTCCTATTTATGTATTATTTAATTAATTATCCTTAGTAAATTTTCCCAGTAAGTTAATATTTATTTTGATAGAAATTTCTACGGATATCCTGATGTCAGGTGAGTTCTCATTATGTATTAAATAACTGGAGTAAAGTCATGATATTGATTTTACTCCTTATTTTCGAGTTTCAGTTGATTTACTAAAATAATTAATTAAAAATATAACGCATGAGAATTCATGTAATATTTCTACATCATTAGTTTGCTTAGTATGTCACAAACATATTGATGCTTAGAAATTTTCATAAAAGTATATTAAAGTATTTTAATATATTTTTAGAAGTTGTCATTGTCTTATTTTTGGAATTCTTGGTACTTTGAATTATATTTAATAAAAAATACATATAAGGGTTATTTAAGTTTTTTTTATATAATATTATGTACTTTTAGACTATGTAATATCCACAGGAACATTTATTACATATGTAGAATGTTCCCATGTGGGTTGTAGCATGTTTATGCGGTACCTATGCTTCTCAGGCCGCCTGTCACTCTGTCAACCCGTAGTCCCGCGGATGCGTACTTGTCAGAGACCCAGGGCTGCGTACACAACCTTGAAAGAGTGACAGGGCTGTATCTCAGCCACGCGCGGGTGCATTGGTTTCCATGGCTGCGTGCTGGAATTTGGACAAAACACATTTCCGTCCATAACTCCTAAAATATACACAACACCTTAATTCTGACTGAATTTGAGGTATGAAACCTATACGTGACAATACGTGTGAAATATTTAATTGGCCAAAAAGCTAAATGGTGGTGCCATGGTATTTTGGTTTTTCTTTCCTTAATTATTTAAAATTATAAGGAGTTGGATTTCAAGGGTGGGGTCAGTGAGTGACCCTACCAAATTTATGGTGGAGAATCCATTTCTGTAATAATATTTCATGGATTTCCTACTCCTTCTTAGTTTAATTATATTATTATTATTATTATGTTATTTTTTTTACTTTTGCAGCTTGCTCTGAAATAGTAGCAAGCTGACATTCCCCCACTCCAAGATATGGCCATATCTGAAAATAATCTGGAGGATGTTGGGAGAAAATTAACTTCATGTGGGTTTCAGTTCCTTTTTCTGGCCCTTTAGTTTCTGAGATGTATTTGTCCATCAGGTATGTTATTTTCTGGTAACCATTCATCTTTGTCTTCAGATTCTCCTTTGTATCTTACTAAGTATAGTCTAACATCTTTTCCTTGTACTCTCTCTTTCTTTTCTCTCAATATCCTGCTGACTTTCCCTTTTTCTTTCACAGGGTCAGGTTCTATTGGGATTATTGCTGGAGGGAGGTTGCTACCTTCTCTTGGTTGAAAGTGTTTGACTAGGCTAACAGAAAATACTGGGTGTTTCCTTGATTATTCTTCACTCAAGATTACTTCCACAGCATTTTTGCCATGCATCTTCTTGATAAAAAATGGTCCAACAAAGGCTGGTTTCAGCTTTTTGTTACCTGCTAGATTGTTGAAGTTGGTAGTAGATATCAAAATCTGATCTCCTATTTTAAAGTCAGGTTCTCTATGTGATTTGTCCCATCCTTTTTTGTTGTATTCTACTGCTTCTTCTACACATTTTTGAGCATGATTATTTGCCAGATCTATCATCTTCTTCAATTCAAGAGATGTTGGATGAATAGTGGCTAGGTTATAGTTTAATTTATTCCTAGGGAGTTTTGGAATCCATCCTCTTTCTAGTATGTAAGGAGCTTCTTTGGTGGTAGAATTTTTACTGCTGTTATAAGCCATTTCTAGGGCTGGGAATAGGCTTATCCAATCATGGAAATAACCATTGGAGTTTTTGTATTCTAGAAAAAAGCTACAGAAACTTCTTAACATATCCTCTAGGGTCTGTATCATTCTTTCAGCTAATCCATCAGTTTGGGGATGGTATGCTGTAGAAAATGCTAGAGTAGTACCCAGTATATCATGTAGATTCCTCCAAAACTCAGAGGTGAATTTGGGGTTATTGGAAATAGCAATGAAAGTTGGTAGATAAGTTTAATAATATTCTGATTGATTTGATAAATGGATGAGTTTAGATGAATATGAATGAATGTTAATTGATAGATAGAAATAAAACTGGGTAGAGAAGGTCTTTTATAGACAAGATCTCCCTCATCAATATGACTATGTACAAGCTAAGAGGGAAGGAATGAAACATGCTTTTCTGCTTGGTTTCTTTGTTTTACCAAGGGGGCAAATGAACTTTAAATGTTCATTTTCTCTGATAGTCCTTGCTATTCTTATCTGTATAGGACATTTCAGAATTAAATACATAAGATTTTCTTTTAATTTTTTTATTTATACATTTCATAGTTTCTCTTCTTTTCTTCATTATTATGATGTGCCCCAGTTGCTAGGCTATGTTGAAATTTCTGTGACATATTTCACAGACACTTAATCTTTGATAACTTTATTATTAATCAACATATTGAGATGATTCTTTTTTCTAACATGGTCTAAATTATCTTATCCTTCAATTGGAAATAAGATCAATTTGTTATAACCAGTATTTTTCCTTCAACAGGAATTACAATCTCAACAGGGGTCTCTGTCATTGATTATAATACTGGGTATACCAACATCAGCTATGATTCTTTTCCAGAATAGTAAAGCTACATCCATAGCACTATCTTCTATGTGGTTAGGTAAGAATTTTTCCTTCTTAGAGTATCTGTCAACTATAACTAGGACAGAATTTTTTGAATGAGTACCTCCAGGGGGGAGGCCTGTGACAAAATCCATATTGATGATTTTCCATCTGGTTTTAGGTTCAGAGATCTTCTGTAGGAGTCCAAACCTTTTGCCAGTAGTTTTATTAGATTTTTGGCAGGTCTCACAGCTAGTAAAATACTTAATAGTTATTTCTTTCCAGTCTATCCACCAAGCAGTTTGTTTTACTTTTTCCAAGGTTCTTTCTGTGGATAGATGCCCTGATGAACAGTTGTCATGGCATTCCTGGAGTATATGTTGTATATGTTCTTTGTTGCTTAGTACTAATACACTGGAATGTTGGTGTCTGTAGTAAAGGAGACCATCCCAAAAGGTAAACCTTCCTGCTTTATAGGTTTTAAGTAATGAAGCAGGTAGACTATTTACCAGAGCTGCTCCTGGGGATTCACATTCCATAATGGTAATCAGCAGCTTGATTTCAGGAGAGTAGTTGACCCTTACTAGGTTGAAGAAAGCAGTATCTAATTCCCATAAGTGGATCCCCATTATTGGAGGATTTATGGCAAAAAGATTGATTTTCAGGATAGGTAAGATATCTTGATCTTCAGGGTCATATGCTCAATTGTTAGAGTCATTAGGCAAAGCATTCCTACTTAGACTATCAGCATTTTGATGTTTAGCTCCAGCTTTATGCACTATAGTCATCTGACCTCTATACTGTTGTATAGTAATTTGCCACCTGAGCATATTTCTGCTTGGGTTTTTCATGTTCATAAGATTTCTTACAGCATTACAGTCCATGATCACTTGAAAAGTGGTGCCTTCTAAGTAATAGTGTAGCTTTTCTAAAGCCCATACTAGAGCCAAACATTCCAACTGACTGGCTCCATATCTCTTTTCTGTATCTTTGATCTGTCTAGATATGAAGAGTACTGGTTTATGTACTTGTCTGTCTTCTTCTATCCTTTCTTGATGTAGAGCAGCTCCTAACCCTTCCATACAGGTTTCAATGTACAGTTTGAAGGGCTTGGAGTAATCTGGTTGGATGAGTAAAGGAGGAGAGTTCATAGCTATTTTTAGTTCCTCATATTTTTTTCAATCTCTCATGAGTCATTTCAAATAGAGTGTTCTTGTTGCATATTCCATACAGACTCTTAGTTAGCATAGCAAACTTTGGTATGTATTGTCTTTAATAACTGCAAAAACTAATGAAAGACAGTAACTCTTTTTTGTTTTGAGGCATAGGTCTTTTCATGACAGCAGCTATCTTATTTTGATCAGCAGCTAGAGTTAGACCAGAGACTATATGTCCTGAGGCTTTTAATTCTCTGTAGCCAAAGTTGCATTTCTTCATGGATACCTTCAATCCTGCTCTGGAGATAGTCTGGAGTACTAATCTTACTTGGTTGATATGAGTATCCCAATAATCAGAGTATATGATAACATCATCCATATATACCATCATCCATCCTTGTCTGATGTATGTACCTATAACTGTATCCATTGTTCTCTGGAAGTGTGATGGGGCATTCTTTATACCAAAGGGTATCCTAAGATATTCATATATTCCCAAATGACAGATTATTCTCATAAACTTCCTGCTTTCAGGGTTTATTTGTATCTGGTGAAAACCTTTAAGCATATCCATAGTAGTGATGTACTTGGCCTTGGACAAGTTATGCAGAGCATGATCAATCTGGGGTATAGGATAATAATCTGCCTGATTGTAATTATTGAGCATTCTGAAGTCTCCTACCATTCTTGACTTGTCATTATGCCAAGCTATGATTACAGGTGTGGTCACATCTACCTTCTCATTATGCCCTACTTTCCTTAATACTTGTAAGTCTATTAGTTCTTGGATATGTTCCTCAAGAGCTTTTCTAGACTTATGACTATGAGGATAGGCTGGCCTTCTTAAGTTTGGAGGATAAGGAGGCTTAATGGTCAATGTCAATACCATATCATGTCCACTAATATCACAAATGGGATGATCTTCAGTACAAAAAGCATTTGGGTTCTCAAAGCAGACTGTCAATATATCTTTCTTCTGTTCCTCAGAAAGTTTCATATTCAGAGTTGCTTGAGAGAAGTATTCTTGGTCAAAGTCTTCTAAATGCTTTTGATAAGTAGAGGAGGGGAAGTTAGATTGAATGGTGCATATCTTAAAATTCTTGTCCCAATTACCACCTACTGTGAAGTATCTCCCTTTACTCTGGAACACATCTATACCATATAGACATAAGGCATCATTACCCAGTATCAGGTAGTCACATAGTCCATTGAGAAATACTTCAAATTCCACTTGTATCCTCAAAGATCCTTTATTATGGGGTAGTATTATAGGAGCAGTCCATACTCCACTAGCATTCATGGTAGAGTTGCAAGAGCTAAACCTGGCTTTTGGGATGGGCAGAAGGTGTTCTTTCCAATTGGGATCCCATTTTTTTAGAATTCAGCACAGAAACCTGAGCAAAAAGCTCCACCATCCAGTAATAACCTTATAGGTCTGTCTTTATACAATCCTGTTGCATAACAAGTTTGACCAGTGGTATAACTTTTCCCACTCATAGGTTTAACTGTTAATGGTTTGACATCTGTAATATGTCTAGGAATTATGTTAGGATCCCATTGTTGGGGCAAGCTAGAATCCCCATGGATGTTATTGATTTCTACAGAATTGCCTATATCTCCTTCTATAACAT
The DNA here is from genome assembly GCA_025617555.3 of Puccinia polysora. NCBI lineage: Eukaryota > Fungi > Basidiomycota > Pucciniomycetes > Pucciniales > Pucciniaceae > Puccinia > Puccinia polysora. Next base: position 30,662,390 of record CM062626.1, read on the forward strand.
TAACAGGGTTGGTCAGGATCAATTCACATTCAGAAAGAGATCCTTCTGTATCTGCTATATCTTCATGGTTCTGATTCCCTTCAACCTCTTGCTCTCCTTCCAAGACATCTATCTTTCTTTTTGGTAATGGACAGTCTTGTCTCATATGCCCTGTCTTGTTACAATTCCAACAAGTCCCAGGCATCCCCTCTTTCTCCCTATTGTCATTAGGTTTCTTATTATCAGAGGTATTCATCAGAGGAGGTTGTTCTCTGGTTTTTTTAATGTTTTAGTTCTCTTTGGTTCTAGAAGGGGCTTTCTTGTCTAACCAATTCATGTTCATTACTTCTTCTAGCACATTGATTACAGTTGGCAAGTCGGCATCCATACTCATCCTACATCTTACACAATGGGTAAGATTTCCAGGACACAGATTGAGGAGTCTTTCATTTACTTCCTCTTTATCAGCATCTGGATAGAAGCAATCCAATCTTTTCTTCTGTTCCAAGCACCATTTGTGAGGTTTATCCTTGGAGGGGTCAAATGAGGAATTTTCAAAATTTTTCATCATTTTTATTTTCCTTATTCTAGAACCAAATTGTTCTTTAATCAGAATTTTCCAAGAATTCCATGGTAGGGATCCTACTTCTTCTCTTTTACTGATAAACCAGTCCAGGGCTACTCCTTCAAATAGCCTGGGTAGTCTGAATACAGCTATAGCTTCTGGTAAGTCATAAGAGTTAATAGTTTAGTCAAAAAATTAAATAAAATTTATATGATTGTATTCTCCTTCACCGGAGAAATTGGGCCATTCAGAAATAGGGGGTAACAGTTTGAGGGCTTGCTCCATCTCAGGGTTAGGAATAGGACTAAAGGTGTCACTCCTATGCATTCCTAATGAGGGTTGTGCATAAGGAGTAGTGGTTTGTCTGGGAGGTTTTGGTTCCTCTGTGGTACTCCCCAAGGGGTTGGTCAGACGTACTTTTAAGTCTCTAAAATCATTTTTGATCAGATTAAGTTGCAGGTACACTTTATTATTAAGCAGATCCAGTTTTTCACTAAGGGATAGAATGGAGCTGTTAGTAGTGGTTTCCAATTCTTCTTTTAAGGGTTGGAAACACATAATAAAATCTTCTTGGATTCCTGATAACATATTCTCAATTGTTTGAGTCTGTCTGATACTACCTTGATTAATTGTCTCCAATAAATGTTCTGTGTGTTCTTTGATCTCTTCAATTCCTACCGTCTTTGTTTTTTTATTAATCAATTTGGCTACTACGGAGGTTAATTTATCCGTTTGGGTATAAACACCATCCAAATTCTCACAAAAAATTTTGAAATTATGACACATATCATTAGAAAAGGAAGTAATTACATCAGAGGTTTTTTTGGGCTCAGAATTAGAAGCTAATTGTTGTAAACCTTTTTCCATTTTTGAGCTAGGCATATTATCTGATCACAATCTTTCTTTCCCTTTGGCTTTGGATGGGAAGAGGATCTCTTCTTTCCTGATCCTTTGCCTTTCAGTTGGGCTAATTGATCCCAAGGATTCCATTTTTCTACGTAGGATTATACCTCTTTCCTTGAAATCATTTTCTACAGAGCTATCTGGGTAGCTTTTGCCTGGGATATTATCTTTTTCATAGACACCATGTCCTCCTTGGCTTGGGCTTCTTTGAAATCTTCCCAATATTTCATGTGCCCTCTGACTAAGTCTTTGATCCTGGCTTCCTTGGCCAGATTCTGCTGGGGTGGCTGCAGGGAATCTTCTTGTAATTGAGGGTGGCTTGATTCTACTAACTTCTCCGGCTCTAGGTTGGGAGAGGGTAGAAGTACATGGTGCTGTTCTTTGTCCATCAACATTTGATTCACGGGTTCCAGTCCCTTCATGGTTTTCCTTCTTGGTGGTCTCATGGTTACTGGTAGCTCCTGGCAAAGATCCATAGGAGGGAATTCTCCCTGAGCTTTTGTGTTACGTCTATTCATATTTGAGTTAAATTTTTATAAGTATTTTATAGAAAAAATACGTAAAAATAAGTTTTTATTTAAAACTCACTTAAGTTGATTTTCAAAGGAACCAAGACTTTTTGGGATTAAATTGATCCTTAGTAGGTAATCCTACAGGGTCTTGGTGTGTTCCACTGAGGTATTCACCTGCCCAATCAATATTTTGAGGGCTTCCAGAGATATCTGGGACTTCTTGATCCAATAAATCAATTTCAGTGGCGGTGGTTCCTGGTACAGGAGGTTTCACTGATGAAAAAAAAAATATTTTTGAGATCAATAAAATATATCAATATTATTTTTTAAAAAAATAATATGGTAATACAAGTTGTATACTTGTTTTAAATTTCATAAAGTAATTTATATAGTATTTCTTCCAAGCTTTATGTTTCCTTAATAGGGCCTGAAAGTTGATACGCCTCTCAATATCTTCTTGTTCAATGATTTTATCTAAGTGTTTACGTGCAGAAGAGATATTTAGTTTCTCAGCTTGAGTTGAAGCTTTCCAAACAGTAGGTTTATAATTTTTAATATATTCTTCTTTTCTTATCTTTAAAAGATTTAAATAATAGATTATTAATTCTGCATTGGTTTTTAAATCCACTTCAAAAGAATTTAATGATAAATCACGGTTATAAAGTCAGATAAATTTATCTTGGATTTACTTTTATGTGAAATGTCTGCTCCAAGGCATTAAATACAATAAAATGGAATATTTCCTGGCCAGAACCCCAATTTTCAGCCTCCTGGATTCCATGACCCTTGCTATCCTTTAGCTACCAGAGGTGATAGAATAAATAAAAAAATATTATTTAATAAATGCAGCAAAAATCTGTAAAATATTTGGATTAAGCTTATTGCAAGGTTAATTGGTTTGGTTATGGTTAATTGTTATAAATCAATATGAATAAATTGATTATTAAATATTTTTATAAAGGGGACACAATTATATTGAGGATCTTTAACACCTCTCTTCAGGGATTTCAGTATGAAAACACATAGTCCTGGTTACTTTGGGCTCTTAAGTTTCAAGGATATTTTACCCAAAGATAATATGTATATAAAATACAAGGTGAAGTTGCAGGGCCTTGTAACCAAGCTGCCACAACAGAGAAAGGATAATAAAACTCACTGGTATGTTATTAAATCCTTAGGGTATCTGTTTGGTACATGCACTGATGGGTTAAACCTGTATACTGGGGTTGTGAGGTTTTTCAGCAGTTTTAATTGATAAAAAGAGGGTTGAGGATGGATATTATTGATCAGACTTAGCCATAAATCACTTAACTATCTCTTATAAGTACTTGATTACCTTGGCATGGTGTCTGGATATAAATATAACTGGGTCTCTGCCCACCAATATCCTCAAAAGAGCTCTTTATTTATAGCTTTTGGAGTCCCAATACTATCCTTCTGAGGGGTAGCGGGGCTCAAAGGGATGGACACTAAGGCTTGCAGGGTAACCAGTGGTAGCCTGTCACGCTTTCTTGGTGCTATAGCACAAGTAGCATCTAATTCCTCAGGGTATGGGAATTATTCTACTTTAAAATTGATATTAGGACATGTGAGTAACACTAATCTGTCCTATTTATGTATTATTTAATTAATTATCCTTAGTAAATGTTCCAAGTAAGTTAATAATTACTTTAATAGAAATTTCTACGGCCATCCTGATGTCAGGTGAGTTCTCATTATGTATTAAATAACTGGAGTAAAGTCATGATATTGATTTTACTCCTTATTTTCGAGTTTCAATTGATTTACTAAAATAATTACTTAAAATTATAATTCATGGGAATTCATGTAATATTTCTACATCATTAGTTTTCTTAGTATGTCAAAACAAAATTGATGTCTAGAAATTTTCACAAAAGTATATTAAAGTATTTTAATATATTTTTAGAAGTTGTCATTGTCTTATTTTCGACATTCTTTGTAGTTTGATTTATATTTAATAAAAAATACATATAAGGGTTATTTAAGTTTCTTTATATAATATTATGTACTTTTAGACTATCTACTATCCACGGGAACATTTAATACATATGTAGAATGTTCCTGTGTGGGTTGTAGCATATTTGTGCGGTACCTAAGCTTCTCAGGCGGCCTGTCACTCTGTCAACCTGTAGTCCCGCGGCTGCGTACTTGTCAGAGGCCCAGGGCTGCGTACAAAACCTTGACGGAGTGACAGGGCTGTATCTCAACCACGCGCGGGTGCATTGGTTGCCCCGGCTGTGTGCGGGATTTGTGACAAAACACATTTCCCTCCATAACTCCTAAAATATACACAACACCTCAATTCTGACTGAATTTTAGGTGTCAAACCTATACGTGACAATGCGTGTGAAACATTTAATTGGCCAAAAAGCTCAATGGTGGTGCCATGGTATTTTGGTTTTTCTTTCCTTAATTATTTAAAAATATTAGGAGCTGGATTTCAAGGGTGGGGTCAGTGAGTGACCCTACCAAATCTTTGGTGGAGAATCCATTTCTGTAATAATATTTTATGGTTTTCCTAATCCTTCTTAGGTTAATTATATTATTATTATTTTTATGCTATTTTTGTTAATTTTGCAGCTTGCCCTGCAATAGTAGCAAGCTGACACTTCTAATCCATGAGGGATAGGGTGCTAATTTGGCTGAGTGACTATAGGTTATTTTGGATTTATAATCCATTTCTGAGGTTTATTTGAGGGTTTGAGATGTTTTTATAGTGCAAAAGTGAGTCTGATGGTTATAGGACAGGTTTGGTCTACCATAGTGCATGGCTGATACGGACAACACAGGGAGACTCTGAGTAGGGTGCAGTGGAGGGCCACTTCATGAGAAGGGAAAACTGTGTGTGTGTAACAGTAGGCTTGCTTTGGGGTGGTTGCGGCATGAGAAAGGTTAAGGGTTAGGCTAGGGTTCTGGTTTTTAGGGTTTCTTTTCTATTTGTTGTGGGGCTGTCATTGTGCTTGTACTTATTTTAGGTTTGAGAGTGTGGGAATAAATTTGGCACTCTCAACCCGAGCTTGGAGGTCTTTTATATATATATGATTTGGGGGGCAATCTTGGCTTACAGTATGGAAAGGAAAGGAAAGGAAGCAAATTAATCTCTCTCTCAACAGGTGCATCCTTATCCTTACAGACGCTAGGACCATCAATTCTGGAACTTAGGGACAACTAGGGAAGTTCCTCTCTCTTGTTTCCACAGCAGTTATCACAAAAAATATGAGAAGAGATGGAAGAATCAAAATAAAGACACATAGTACATAAATAAAAAAAATAGATCCATTTCCATTCCAAATGCTATGAATTCTGCATTACACTTGGAGTTCCAAACCATTTTTTGTTTTTTGGAGTCCCACAATATAGGGCAGTTGTTCAGCAGGATGAGGAAGCCTGAAGTGGATCAATGGAACTTGCCGCCCCAGTCTGCATCAACCCATAGGCGCAGGCCGCTGGTATCCAGATGGAAGATGAGGCTTTGATGTGAAAATGTATGGGTTTATTGGATTAGGTGGTGAAGTGCCACCCATTTTGCATTGAACAGGAACTTACTTCATTGAAATAGTGAATTCACAGCAAAGGGTATGTTGGGGCAGGTTCCCAGTGCTAGGTAGTTCAGGGAGCCAATATAGGATTGGAATAATTCTCTGTTGACGGGCCCTTGGGTGGTGGATGTAGTTAGCAGAACTGCGGGTAAGGCTGTTGTGGATTTTAGGAGTTGGGATTCATTGTGGAGAGGTCACTTCAAGAGGATTTGTTTGATGAGGAGGTGTTGATTGAGGGTGATTGTAACATTTTTGCAGCGGATGTTGATACCAACAACATGGTTGCATGACTCCTTCCATTTGATTTTGACTTGGTGTTCTAGGCAATTGCATAGTATGGTCAGATTTTCTAAGCTTTTTTCAAAAACTAACCCATTGTCAACATGTAGAAAAATTTCTATTGTTTGCAATCCCTTCTGGTATATGTAGACGGTTTGATCTATTGAGTTGCCAGTGAATTGTCTGGTTCACCCACTTGGCCTAGCCATTCTGTTCAGGGGTGTAGGGGGAGATGAAGGTGATCTTGGTGCCAAATTTTTCAAGTTCTTTTGAGAGTGCCTACAAATTATATTCCTTGGTGTTGTTGCATTGGTAATGTAGAGGGGCTTTGTGGAGAAAATTTTTTAGGTAGGGAATGGTCTGGATAACAAAATTGGCCACTTTGTATTGGTTCTTCATCCCGTATACAAATATAAAGGTGGAATGGTCGTTACAGATAGTGAGTAGATACTTGTTGCCAGATATGTTGGACGGCTAGGGGCCTAACACATCTGAGATCAGGAGATTGAGGGGTTTGCCTTTGGGGATGGAGTCGGGGAGCAAGTTTTGCCATTGTGAGGATTTGGCTGTGTTGCATGGTTTGTAGATTAATGGTGACCATTTCTTCAGGTCAAACAAAGGAACGTTTTCTTTGAGATATTACTTGACAAAGTCTTCCAAGACATTTCCAAGAGCACAATGGTAGAAATATGAAGGAGAAAAAAATGGCAGGGGAAGATAGGGGAGGGAAAGGAAGCGTGCTGAAGCAGAACAGGGGAGTAGATAATGCGGGTTGGGGAGGGAGTGGGATATAGTCCAGGTACGTTGATGGTGGGAAGTGAATACATCAAATGAGGCAGAAATCAATACAATGTGGTGGTTGTGGAAACGTGTCTTGAAACCCAAGTCAATCATGTGACCCAGTGACACAAGAGTGCTGCGCATTTCCAGGAATTAGAGCACATCAGTCAGAACTGGAGCCCCAGGGGCCCCGGAGCTGGTTGTTGTTAGGGGTATTGTTCTGCTGCCAACGGCATTCATAAAGGCATTGGGATTGGCTAGGATAAGGGGAATGGGGGAAGGAAATGGAGAGTAGGAAATGAAGGAAGCCAAGTCACTGCTTACCAAGGAGGGTTCCCTTGAGTCAATTACTATGGCACCAGGGCGGTCAATGGATTGCACAGTAGTATTCTTGGGGCGCCCCTGGGTATTGGTGGTGGTCTGAGGGGGGTTGACGGCATGGATTTGATTTGGCGCCTGGGAGTACTGTGGGGCCGGTTGATTGGGGATGTGGCGGTGAGGTGCTTCATTGTGCGGCGTGACACCTGGAGGAGGGAGATTTGCATCTGCATGCAGGATTGGGCACCAACCGTGCCAGTGGTTGAGGGAGTTTCAATAACTACAGCTACCTCCGCGGCGCAATTGAACCTTGTTGGGTAGTGGGACATTGACAGCGTTGATGTTGGCTTTGGCCACATGGATATCAGAGCGGGTTGGGCAGCGGTTGGATTGGGTGTTCCCGTTGGGTCAATCATGGCTGTTTGTTTTTTGGTTTTGTTTGGGCCACATCCATGGGTTGACGGCTCCAATGGTGAACAGGTTGTCAGATGAGTTGCCCCTGGTGGCTTGCTGTAGTAGGATGATATGATAGACTGTGTGTCAGCAGCTGTGGGTTTCTCAATTTGATCAATTTACAGGCCAATTTTCTGGAGCATCTGGGACCTAGTTGTCCCCAAAAGTGGGGGGGTTAACACCTGCATGACGGTGGAGATCATTTCTCTGGGGATGGCTTGGCCAAGATGTCCTAGCTCTGCACATATATTTGTGATTTGGGTGAGGTGGTTTGAAATCAAGCCCTCCATTTTTGTTAATTTGTAGAGGATTTTTTCCCATAGCTGGACCTTCCTCATGCAAGTGGAAAGTTGGAAGTTCTTTTGGATGATTTCAAATGCTTTGGCAGCGCTGGGTTGTTTTGCAATGAGTGGCCGGAGCTCTCAGTTGAGTGTTAAAATGAAGAATACCTTCAAGGCAATGCTCTTGTAACAGGATAGGTTCCATAGATTGTTGAGTTTGGCCATGAATTCTGTGATTCCAAAGACTAGGAGTCCAATGGTATTGATGCTATCTATCCATTTGTCAATGTTGCTGCCATTGCAACAAAGCGTTTCTACGGATTTGATAGATTTGCCAGGGTTTGATACAAAATTTGCTCTTGCAATAATTTCTGTTCCGTCAGACAATGGGTTTGGAGGGGTTTTGGAGTCCATTGCAATTGGCTCCTTGGTTTTGGTTATGTTGTGGTGGTTATTTATAGACATGGAGGCAAGTAGGCTCAGCACTGGACATTTGACTTGGAGCGGCTCATAGTGGTTGGAAGTCTGCAGAAAAATAGGCTCAGAGAAGTGCGTTGGAAGACTGTCTATTCCAGAGTACATTAGGTAAGGGCTTGGAATTGGTGCAGCGCGCACTTTTTGTGGGCACAATGACATGAATTGGCCGGAGTTTTGCCTTTTGCAGACATCATTGCATGGTCAAACATAACTTTCCCTCCTTGGCTGTGGGTTTACTAATACAGGAGCAAGTGATCAAGGCTAAGTAGTATGTATTAGGCTGATTATGGGATTAGAACCGCAATTGCAGAACGCTGTGGGGCAATGGCGCTAAAGTTGAGGAGGCGGCATGGGGGTTATTGGGGATTTGCAGTTGTGCCGCATGCAGGATCAGGAGTGATCCGCTAGGGAAGATTGACAAGGATCTGTTGCTAGTTATGCATTGGCGCAACTCAACTGTTACGGGGAATTGAAAACAGGATCATTGAATCTACTGAAAATCATCCAATTGGGCAAGGATTGGACTATTAGTAAGGAGGATAAGTGCAAACTCATGGAGGCAGTGGAAAAAGAAGTCTTTCATTAGCAGTTCACGTTCCTTTTTTGGAGTAGCTAAGGAGGTTCAGTGCGTAATTCACGGAGTCAATAGGGGTCTTTCATTTTTGGCTTTCATTCTTTTGTTATCTGATGTAAATATAAGGAAAATTTTCTTTTTTTGCATGGGGGGCACAATGAGGGGAGGAGATTATCAATTCATCATTATCAGAGTATATTTTTTTATGGAAAATTATATTTGAATTCTTTTACTTCTTTTAAATTGGAGTCTAATTACCAAAAGGAGTTCTTGGAGATCATATTTAGGGAAGTAGTTCAAGTGCGGAGCTTGTTGGGGAGTCCATCTTGTTGATTTACTATGATTTCATTGCAAGTTAGTTTTAGTGGTTTCCAGCTCAGGTTCAGAAGCAGAGTTTGATTAGGAATTGTGAAGGTACAGGAGTGTGACTCAAGGGATAGTGGGCTTTCTGGAACTTGGAGAAAGATTGTTGCAAATAATTTTATTGTTGCAGAGAATTTACCAAACACACAATCTCTTTCCAGAACATTTAGTTTGGGGGTTTTGGCTTGGATTTGATTGTTTGGTGTTGCAGCGGGTTGTCCTGGGCATTCGGGCCCCCTTTGTGGTGGCATAAAATAGTTGGTGTCAAGCTGGCTTTTAACCTGTAAGATATTGGACCTAAGAATCCATAAGGTCTATATTTCAGTCGCCCGTGCGGCTATATATCTTATTTAAAAATGTCACGGATTATGTGATATAGTATTTGAAATATTGTGTATGTGCATATAGAGTATAGTTTGTATATCAGAATCCATTGTTTATGTATATATATAGGAATCTATGTTTGAATAGTACAACAGTTGGTATGCAGTGTGATCTATAACCGCTTGGTGCAAGGTGTACATTGTTGGGTTTTAGGACATGCCATATGTGTTTCATCAAGGAGTGGGAGATTTATATAGTTATGTATTTACAGGTGCGTACATTGTGGAAGGTGAGAAAGTTATGTGGATTTCCCACAACACCCCCCCCTTGCCAAGACAACATGCCCTCCTACACTTCTAAACTCCATCACTTTTATTTGTTAACTTGTAGCATTCAGCACCAAGGAAGATAGAAAATGGAAACAGTCCAGAAATAGATTCTTGGTAAGTATTTCGGCCTTCTGATCTTTGGTAGGGATCCAAGTGACCTGAGCTTTCTTGCCAAAAATGGCCTTGTTCACCACAAAGAAATCGCGCTCAACATTCCAACAATGTTTTTTAGAACTATCATTGGTGGCCACATGGATAGCCAACTGGTTATTGCACTTCAAGTGAACTGTGAAATCCCAGTTGGTCATGTTGGCTGTCAGATGGCAGATCCACAACAACTGCCTCATAGAAATACTAAGAGCCATGAACTCTTCTTTACACATTGAGGAAGCAACAGAAGTCAACCGCTGGCTTGCCCAAAGGACCAGGAATCCGTGGAAGGTCAAAAAGACACCATAAGTAGATTTGGAGTACTTTCCCCCCCCCCCCAAGGATGTGTCAACAAAGCATTGCAAAGGCTTTTCTGTCTTCTTTGGGAATAGGTTAAGGCAATGCCGGCAAGTGGACATAACAAAGTCCACCAAGTGATGCAACGCCTTCCAGTGGGCCACACCTGGCGCGGAAGAGTAAAGTGCCAAGCTGTTGACAGCATAGGCAATATCAGGCCTAGTACCCACAGCTAGGTATCTGAGGTTCATCTTGACCTGCAGGTAAGACCTACTCTCAGCAGGGTTCCCATTGGGATTGGCAACTGCCTCAAAAGAGGAGGGAAACTGGTGGCTAGCAGAGGAAACACCATCCCAACACTTAGCCGCAATCAAGTGCAATAACTTCTCTTGATGAAGCGTGAAACCCTTCTTGAAGCAAGAAAAATTGATCCCCACCACTGAGGTAAGACCATGGTCCCATTTGATTTTGAGAATCCCACAAAGGTCCCCTTCTAGGTGTCACAGAAGAGCTGGGGAAGACCCCATAACCACTCTGTTGTCAATGTGGATCCAAATGAGCACGGTGTCACCTGGTGTACACAAAAAATACAGGCTGGAGTCATAAAGACTAGCCCAATATCCTAAACCAGCCAGGATACCCTGGAGGTGTTGCCACCAACATCTGGCAGCTTGGCGCGTACCATAGAGGGCCTTCAACAACCTTAGGGTGTGTCCAGGAGGGAAAACAGCACCCAGGGGGGTTTACCCATAATTTCTTGTCAATTGGCAAGTTCAGATATGTGTCCACAAAGTCAAAGGAGTGAAATTCCCATCCAAATTTTGCCTCCAGAATCAGAACCAGACGCAAAGAAGCAAAAGTCCCAGTAGGGGCAAAATTCTTGTTAAAATCTACCCCAAGCTGCTGAAAATTCCCCATGGAAACACATCAAGCCTTGCGCTCCAGCGGAGAACCGTCAGCCTTATCTTTTTTGGTGATCATCCAGCGTGTGGGAATTGCGCTTTCCCCTGGGGGAGGGGGTTCCAGAACCCAAACACCCTTCTGGTACAGATTTTCCATCTCTTTATCAAAAACTGGGGACCAGTTGGGACCATCAGCACCCCTCAACGCCTCCAAGTATGTCTTAGGTACAACATGAACATTGCACACTGCGTCAACCGCTCATTCCTTGGCAAGAAATGCATGCTCACCTGAGAAGTTTCCCATCAAAAAAGAGGAAGCCTTTGAATCAGGTGGGGAATGCGGAGATACAACCCTGACAGGGGTAGGAGCAGAGCTATCAAAGACCGCCCAGGCTGACACCACCAAGGTCTTAGTAGCAGGCACATAGAAGAGCCACCCCTTGCTATCTGGGAGGTGAGCAACAACACATTCCTCCACAGCCCTATCAGCTAACTTGAGGTGCTTTTCAGGGGGAAAATGAACAAACGCAGTGTTTCCAAAGATGCGTAGATGTGTTGGAATAGTCAGAATGTCACAGCCGTTGGGGCACTCCAACAATACAAGCACAATCTCAAAGCCTGTACCCAAAACAAACAACCACACCTTAAGTACCAGACCACACCTTAAGTACAGCTGAGCTCGAAAACCTAAAAAAAAAGAAACAAAAACAAAGAAAAAACAATGGGGAAGTCAGTTCCTGTACCCTACAAAAAACCTGCATCAATCGGCCCAAACAATTGGCCAATCAATTGCGAATTGATTGCTCAATCGATTGCCAATCGATTGGGCAATTGATTGGCAATCGATCGCTCTTGACATACACTAAAACATTCAATCAACCTCAATTCACCTTCCCACCTCTTTTTCCTCATCAACTCAAACCACATCCTCACCCACCAATCTCCAGAACTCAAGCTCAACAACTCAAACTCAAAAAACTCCCAAACTCTGCCTTGTCATGATCACGCCAAGCTAGAAAAACCCTCCTGCCATGTCTGCCTGGTGAGACTAACAATTTTTCATCCTCAATCTTATCAAAGCTACTTGTTGCTTTCATTATGTCCTTTGTCATTCTAATCATGCAATTTTTCTCTCAGTCTGTTGTCTGTTCCTTGGTTTTTGGTAATTAAACTCTAAAAATTTCTTCAAGATGGTCAAACTTAGGCTGGACCCCAAACACACTCTTAAATGGAGTCTTAAACTTGTCCTTCACGTTGGGAAGACAATTGATGCAGTAGGAGGCCCACATTTAAGCCAAACTCCAGAGCTCCTTGCCCAGCGCGCTGTCTGCCAATAATGTTGGTGTGGTGTTGGCAAGAGAACAGTTATGACGCTCAGCTGCACCATTCTGATAGTGATGGTAAGGAAAACTTTGTTCCAGTGTAATACCCTTTGATTTAAAAAAAGCAGTCAACACCTTGGAGGTAAACTCACTGCTGTTGTCACTGCAAATGACAGGCAAACGCCGCTTGGACTGAACCTCCAAGCGGCACATCGCAGCAATGATAGTGGCAAAGGGGGCAAAGGCACAGAGGGGGGGAAGGAACCGCTTGGGCAGGCAATAAATGAGGTAGAGGTTGGACCAAGGGATAAGTAGCGCCCATGCCCATCGGAGCAAGAATGGGGTAAAAAGGCTGGAAAGCCTGGCCAGCTTCCTGATGAAGGTGCATGGGCTGAAACCCTGGAAAACCCGCAAAAGGGCCATGCCCACCTCTGGTGGGGGTCCGACAGCAATCAATAAGTGGGAAAGGACATCTATGCTTAACGTGATATCACGGGAACCACAGTTCCAGCAACCATAAGCTGTGGAAGTCAGGAACTCTGGCAAGAAATCCAGGGTATCTTGTGACGCCTGATTGGCATAGCCAGCAGTGCCAGCGGTGCCCATATCAACAGGACGCTCCAGCCTAGCAGCATTGGCCAACAGGCCAGGGAGGAAAGCAAATGATGAGGTTTTCCGGGCTGGGGAGGTCACTGCCACTATGTGATGGCGCAAGATCTCATAGATCTCCAGGATTTTAGTAAAAGACAGTACTGACACAGGAGAGCTCTTAGTCATCTCACGGTCTAGACGCCCTTCAAATTTGCAATAGAGATTGCTAGAGGGCTCCAAGCCAGCCTGGAGAACAAAGACCGCGATGGCGTCTCTGGTGAAACAACCGCCAACCAATCCAAACTTTTCCACAAGATCCTAAATTGCATGCAAGTTGCCCGTTGCCATCTCTGGATCAACCTTGTAACCAAAGATTTGTTGGAACACCTTCATTTGTGAAGCCCGGCTACTAGTGTGGAAGTGACTGCTAAGCATCTTGAAAATTGCCCTACTTGTGGTACACTTCTGAAGCATCCGTTTCAACAATGGCACCACAGAACCAAGGATGATAGGTTGAACCACCCTTTTGTGATATTTGTTGTTGGGGTGGGAGTCCAAATAACGGGAGTTGTTTGCCGCAAGGGGCATCCACTCTCTGGTATTATTGACCCAGATGGACCGGTTTGATCCGTCAACTTTGAGCCATTTGGAGTCATTCATACCATTGATGACCAAATAAGAAGTAGCAGCTGTGTTTTGCGCATCCAAGTCAACGTCCCTCTCATCATGCAGGTACACAGGAGGAATTGATGTTTAAGGGACTGAAGATGCCTGGGCAGCACTGTTGCAACGCATATTCTTCTCTAGTGCATGTGCCCTTTGCATTGATAAAAGGCTCTTTCTCTTCTAGCTTGGCAATAATTGTGGCCTGCAAGGTGATTTTTTCGGGCAGAACGTAGTTTTGTGCCTGCTCCATCAATAGGTTGGAAGTTGCGGCCACAGCAGGCAGTGTGGTAAAAGCAGATGAGGAGATCCTCCGGAGTCGGTTATTCTCCTTGGAAGAAGAGGGAATTGGATCGCTGTTTTGAGGGGAAGACATAGATAATGGCGACACGTAATAGGATAGGGAAACAGGGAGAAAAAGGAAACAAAATAAATCTATCTGCCTCAAGGAAAGATCTCCCGGAACACTCCCCCAAAGACTATTGTCACAATCACTGCCACGAGTAGTTAATTGATGGCAGGGAAGAGCACGCAGAGGAGAACAACCCTATTGGCCGACAACCAAGAAGGTGAGGAAGGGAGAATCCAAGAGCGGATTCCAAACAAAACGGCAAAAAAACAATGACAACTAAGATAGCTACAACAATAACCACTATAACAATAACCACTATAACAATAACCACTATAACAATAACCACTATAACAAGAACCACTATAACAATAACCACGCCCCCAACTCTTGGAGACTTTCAGTATTTTCAGAGTAGCACGCGGAGAATGATTGAAAAAAATTCAAGATGGAGGGCTCATAACCTGTTGGGTTGTAGGCCATTCTGTATGCATTTCATCAATGAGTGGGAGATTTATATAGTTGTGTATTTACAGCTGTGTACTTTGTGGAAGTTGAGAAAGTTATTGTTGGCTGAAGACTTCAACCTTGACCTCTTAGTCAGTTGCGTCTATTGAGACCTTCCCACAGTCAAGGATACGCAGTGGCGGATACGGCACCTCACTCAACTACAAACTCAACCCGGACAACAGGCTTGTGGATTGTTTTTCCCAGCTCTTCTCTTGTTGTCTCTTTCCGTTTCTGTTTATTTTCCTTCTACCTCTTTCTCTATCTGAAGCCCCCCAACTTGGCTCATCAACTCACTCACCAAGAACCAGCAGGAACCCCAAAGCTCAGGAGGAGCCCAAAGGAACTTAGGAGGAGACCTAGCTCGCGTTCAACAACACCTTCATCTGAGCTTTCTGGACCGCTGGCCTGTGCTTACTGTCTGATCTATGGGTGAATATTATGTGTTTGATTCTTATTATTTCTACAAAGTACTAGTTACTTATTTCTCATTTCCTTTGTCACTGTGACTGTTAAGGTACCCTTTATTGTTACTACATTTAAGAGCAGTGCTGCAATAAAGATTATCCTCATCTCATCACATGGTAGCAAGAGGCATATCTTGGCACTGAAGTAGAATGAAAACAAACATACAATCTCAAGACTATTACCACAATGGTGTCTACTTGGGACACTGGTGGAGCCAAAATCTATATTCCAGACTCAGACAAATCAGGAGACAACTATTCTGCCAAGCTGAAACTTCCCATACTCACCCGACACAATTGGTACGAATGGAAGGTGGAATTTGAGAATCTTCTCATTAGCAAAGGTCACAAAGAGCTTCTCAATCAGAGGTGGATCAAGGAAAACTCCGACATGGAGCAATATTGTAAGAAAACGGCTCTAGCGGTTCACCTCCTTTTCAACTTGGTTAATTGCAAACTTAAAGGTTACGTCATGCCTCACCAAAAGGATTTTTCCCAAGCGTTCAATGAGCTCAAGCGAGCGTGTGGCAAAGATTCACTTATTTTAATAGGGGACCAGGTCTCACAACTAGTCTATCTAACCTTTCAACCCAATTCCTCAATTTGCGATCACGCAGTGGCCTTCTGGGAGAAATATCTCTCACTCAGGGAAACTCTTGACGCAAAAGAGTCAACCAATTGTGAAGAGCTCATAGGTCTATTGTCCTCCCTGGCCGCTATCTTTTTCCTTAAAAGTTTCTGTCTCAACCCATCCCTTAACTTGCTGGTGCAGTCCTGTCACAATATCCATCCCGTCTGTTTCAACAAGGTCTACAACCGCCTCCTGGCTGAAGACACTTGTTGCAAAAGTGAAAACATAGAATAAGTCTATCTAGCAAACTCCTTGTCAAATTGTAGACCAACGCGCCATCGGAACCAACCTCCCAAACCAATCAACTCTCCCCATTGGGCCTCTTCCTCCCACTCGAGCTCCACCAGTGCCATACTGACCGTCCAGAACACCCCAAGAGCCGCAGTTCCTACCAGACAGCAGCCAGTCCCCAGATTTGCAAAGAAGAAGCCACCCTTCCAAAACAACAGTCTTGTGCATTTCAAACAACGCCTGAACTCTATTGTTCAGGATTTCCAACAAATGCAAGGCTCAGACTCCGCTAACCTGCTCAACAACACCAACAACAAATCCAATGAATGTTCTCAGACGGCAGACAACGTCGTGGAAGAAGAAGAGTTTGAGGAACCTGGATTTTTTGTTGATCTAGAGTCTGCGTATAGCATCACCAACCCCGCCTCTGTCCCTCCATCTGAGCTCATCTACACTTCTGGGGCCACTCAATCCATCGTGTGCAACATTGACCTACTCAAAAACATCGGACTCTGCAACCAACCGATGAACACCTACGGTGGAAAGATCAAGGTCACCCACGCAGGCACTCTGAATTTGGGCGTCCTCCAAATAAATCTGGTGTACTACGCTCCTAACGGCCCTAGGAACCTGGTATCCACCTCTCAGCTCAAGGATCACGTTCTCAAAGTTGTACACCAACATTGGGTCGTTCTGGTTAAATCCGCTGACACCATCATTTTTTGATTTTGCCAAACTGGCAATTTGTACATTGGGAACCCCCAAATGTCTCAACTGTCACTCGACTTGGTGGTTGACACTCCAACTGCCCCCAACTGGCATGTGATTTTAGGCCATCCATCCAATGCCTACCTGTATAAGTTTCTAAAAGTCCACGGTCTTGCTTTCTCCCCTGCAACTCACAGAGCTAATTTCTGTGCCGTGTGCCAGTTGTGCAAGCTAAAATGGCTGCCACATTCAAATCATCTCCCACATGCTCCATTTCCCTTCCACACCATCCACTCAGACATCCTTCAAATCAATTGCCCTTCAAAACACAGCTATTGGTACGTTTTGGTTCTGATTGACAACTTTAGTAGGTTCAATTGCATCTATTTACAACAAACAAAGCACTAATCCAAACAAAACATCCTGGCGTATTTCCAGGAGATAAGAAACCGATTTGGTCAATTTCCTGCGGTGTTCCACTTGGATTGTGGTGGCAAAGTTAGCTCAAACTTTTTCCTAAACAAGCTTCACAGCAAAGGAACCATCCTAGAGAGGGGACCTGCGGACTCTCTACAAACTACCAGCCTGGCCAAACGTTTCAACCAAACGCTACTCACAAAGCTCTGCTGTGTCCTAGCTCAATCCAAAATTTCAATAAATTATTGGGATGAAGGTGCAAAATATTGCTCCATGCTCATAAACATCCTTCCAAGTAAGGCTCTAAACTGGGAAACTCCAACCGGACAACTTCAACGCGCTAATTGCCTCATTGAGCCAACTTGCAACATCCGTTGCCTTCTACCCTTTGGAATCAAGGTGAACGCATACAGCAAGCCTCTGCGGTCAAAAGTCTCCCCAGTTAGTCACCCATTACTGTTTATAGGTTATGAGCCTCTCTCCAATGGTGCCAGGCTCTTGGATCCTTTGAAGGGGATCATCTCAGTTAGCAGAGATTTCTCTCTGTCTGAACTCAACTTCAAATATAACTCCTCTGATGCCCTGCATAAATCCCCCTCTACTCTCCCCCACCTGGTTCCGCCTGGTTCCTTCACTCTCAAACCTGATTGACATGTTTCTATTCTATCCCGCTCCAATCCCTCTACCAAACAACAGCAAATGACGGCCAATCTGGACCAGTCCCCTGACAGTTCCTTCCCCCGATGTGGAAAGAATAAAGGTTATCCCCCTATAATTGTCCCAAGGTTTGGAAGTTAACGGTTCCCTGCGTTTGAAAGGAGATGAGGATGTCCGAAGTTGCACTTAAATGAGAAATAGAAATAAGGAGATAAGAGATAAGGAAAAGTAGAGAGAGAGAGAGAAATTGCCAATCCTTCAATCCTAAGAACTTTCCACCTGGATGTGTATCCGGTATGAGTTCCTTTAATCTCTTGTGAGATGAGTGATCCAATCCGATGATGTGATGTGATTCTTCCTCTTCTGCATCCATGCTTCATCCCCTCCTCTAACCCGGAGTTGGGAGTGAGGATAAGTCCTCCCCCTCAACCCTAACCTAAGTACACGCGCAAATGACAGTATTACAAAGAAACAGAAAACAATCCTGAAACAGAAACCCTAGCCTCCTCTCCCCATCTCCTCCATACCAAACTCCCCCCGTTGTCCGTACGCTGTTCCGTCCATCTGGTTTGTCCTTCTCATGACGCAGTCCTTGCACCGCTCCCTACTCGGAGCCCCCCGCGCCTGTTTGTATCCGTTTGTCGACGCCCGTCGTGGGTGTTTGGTAATATCCGGTTCATCCGTTCCTTCATAGCCCGCGGATTGCTCCGCCCCTACGTATCCAAACTAGTGTGCCCGCAAACCTAGTCGAGCGCACTACCTTCTGAATCCAATCTCCGGGGCGGATCGCCGCCCACGCCGCATTCAATGCTGAGCCCAACCCGTCCACCAGGTGCGGAGCCAAACAGTGGCTGCCGCTGATCCAGCAGCTGCCGCTGCTGAGCACTCTGCATACCCTAGTGCTGATCCCGCTTGCCCCCAATGCTGAGCGCGCAGCCGCGACGCAGTTCCCAATCCGTGTCTATAAATTGACACCACATCCCCCCCCCAACTTGATTTCTGTCCCCAGAAGTTTCCCATTGCTTCGCCATACCACCACCTCCGCTACTTCCGCTCCACCCCACCACTTCCCACTACCACATTCCCCGTCTCCCCTCCTCTCCATCGCCATCATGCTCCCATGCAAGTTCTGCGCTCGGAACGGGCACGCGTGTTCCATAATCCCCGGTCAATGCGCCTGTGTAGCTTGCCATCGCCGCCATTGTTGCTGCTTGCTTAGCGACAGCATCCCTCGAGTTCCCCCCCAATCCGGCTCTTGCCCCAGGCCGCGCAAGAGGGCTTTTCCGGACCTGTTTGTGGTTTCGGACGAAGAGTCAATCTTGGAAGGCTTGTGGACACCACCCGGCTCACCTCCATCCCGCCACCCCCAAGCTCCGTCACCCACCACTTTGCACGTGAGCCCCAACTCGGCATCACCTCTTGGCCGGGCAGGACCTCTGCAACGGGGCAAATACAAAACTTTGGAGGAATGGCGCGCGGCGACCCGCGCTTGGGCCGCCGCTGTTGGCGTGAACCAAATGGTACCGGACCCAAGACTCTTTGGAAGACCCGCGGCCATGCCAGCACCCCCTCCTCCTCCTCCACGACCGCCGACACCGCCCGCGCCACCAGGGGACTCGGATGAGAGGCCTACGACCCCCAACGCCCCTCCGCCTCCGTCACCAATTGTCATCCCGTCATCACCTCCAGCTGGACCGAGCCCCCCTGTTGGTTCCCCGGAGGCCCCATCTTCACCGGCCGCTCCTCCCCCCAGCCCTCCCAAGATCCCGGAGATTCCGATTGTAATGGCGCTCCCGGCGGCCGGCTTTGAGGCTTTTGCGGAACGGTCGACAACAATTCTTTGGAATTTCCTTTCAATCCCTGGGGCACAATCCTTGGAATCCTGGCGCGAACTCCTGGCTTCTTTCCGGGCTTTACTGGCAGCTTTGAGGGCGGAAATGGAGGAAATGATGAAGATGGCTTAGGCGCATTGCCCCCCTTTTCCCCTTCTCCCTTTCCTCTACTTTTTCTCTTCTTGTTGTTGTACCGCGCTTCAATTTCCATTAAGAAAATACATGTATCCGCGCGAGGTCCTAAACTTCTGAGAAAAAGTGCGCAACCGCGCTTTGTGAGAATGAGTCTGAGATTGAGTCTGCGCCCGCGCGCTTGCTTTGTGAGCGACTGTAAGTGACTAGCTGTTCCAAAAGAGGCACCTGGACCGCCCCAGAAAAACTGCCACACAGTTCCCCATACCCTTCCTGTAACAAACACAACAACCAAAACACCAGCGCGCGCCACCGTAAGGGAAGAGAGAGAGAGAGAGTAGGAGAACGGACATTCTGGGGTTTCTAGTTGTCCCGGCTGTGAACCGGCTAGAGAACCCCCTCACCAAATCAAGCTTATCCCCATACCAGCCACCCATCCTTGAGATATCCTGAGAGAAAGAAAAAGAGAAAAAGAAACCAACAGAGAAGAAAAATAGAAAAGAACACTTTTTTTTTTTTTATTGTGCGACGCCCGTAGACCGCCCGCAATTTGCTCTTCGTCCCGCTTCCCCCATCCGCGGGATTGCCCATGCGTCCCGGTTCCGCGGGGCTTGTCCTCACGTTTACAGACCCGGCTTTGTGCAGCGCCCGCGTTTCCTGCAAAAACCCCAAGCCAGCAAAGACCCCACAATCCAGATAAGAAAGAAACATAGAGAAACAAACATTCTGGGGTGTCTAGTTGTTCCGGCTGTGAACCGGCTAGAGCACCCCCTCACCAAATCAAAACTTATCCCCTACCCCCTCTACCTCCCCCCCAACTTGGCCACTGTCCCCAGCTGGTTGCAACCGCCTACTCCGCTGCAAAGGCACGGTCTCCGCTTCTCCGCCCAAAGACAAATCCCCGGATCGCATTCCTACATTATTGCCGCACTCCACACTCCCCTTGTCAGATCCTCCACCCCCTTCCGCCGTTTCGTCAAACAAGGTAGATCCTCGCGCAAAGAAGCGCTTGACATGCGAAGCCGCCGCCTTCCGTTTCAGCGGAGTACTGTCTAATTCCTCCAACTGATAGCTGCCACCCTCAAACTTGGATGACATGCGGAACGGGCTGTTCCACCGGTTAGCAAACAACTTCCCCCACTGAGACTCCAGACTTCGGTTGTACAGGAGCACCAAATCCCCCTTCCGCAAGGGATCCCGGAGACGATGCGAGCAGCACTCGTCCCAATAGCTCACCAATGCTGTTTGAGTCTTCTTTAGCTGGTCCGCAGCCTTGGCAAGCATTCCATCCCTTCAAAGGAGGTGTTTGGCGCGAGCCTCAAGCAATTCGGCAGAAGTCTTCACCTTCCACCAGTCAACTCCCAGGAACGTCTCCAACTCAATGTCCACCCAAAGCACGGGGCGCTGCCCAAAAATTAACTTGTATGGCAAGTAGCCTGTTGACCGCTTCACCAAAATCCAATCCGCAAACAGAACCATTGGAAGGGTCTCCTGCCAGCACTTACCGTCCTCCCCGCACATCTTGACCAGGGCGTCCTTGATTGGCTGATGCCCGCGTTCAATCATGCCCGCCCCCTCGGGATAGTACTCCGTTACTCGGCCAAACTTGGCTCCGCAACTCTTCACCAACTCAACCAAACGGCCGCAAAACTCAGCCCCTCCGTCCACTGTGACCAGACAAAGCAACCCGTACCGCGCAAACCAGTGTTCCTCCAGAAATAGAGCAACTTTGTCCACCAAGAGCTTGACCAACGGACGCGCTTCCGCCCAACTGGACAGGTTGTCCCGCGCGACAAGCAGGTAGGCCAACTTACCGGCCTTAATGTGGACAACATCAAGCAAGACTTGACCAAAGAGGGCGTCTTCCCCTGTGGGGTTTCCAACTTCCTTGGGCAGTCTTGCGCTCGGCCGTTGACAGGCTTCGCAGGACGCCAGCCATTCCCGCACCTCACGCACTACACCCGGCCACCAGAACCGCTCTTTGACCCGCCTCCGCGTCTTGACCTCCCCTTAATGACTGAGATTGTCGTGAAGGCTCCGGAGGATAGCTTCCTGATCTGCCCTTGAAGTGGTAACCACAAGAGGAACCGGAGTCTTCTGCTGCCAAAGCTACCCCTCCTGCACGTAGAAATTCCCTGCCCTCCGCTTTGCCCATTGCATGTCCTTCTCCATAGCTCCATCGGGAAACCAAAGGTCCCGCAAGTAGTTGCAAAGGATCGCGTACCACCCAGTCTGCCAGAGCGGCAGCTGAACGCCTGCCTCCGCAACCCCTACCTTGACAACCCGGGTCTCCACATTGAGCAGTTCCGCGTCCTTGAATGGGTTGTCGCTTGGATACCGCGACAACGCGTTGGGCATGGTGAACGCTTTCCCCGGAACATGAACAACAGCAAAGGAGAAAAGTTGAAGAAACACCCCCCACCTGGTCATGGGAGCATTGGGCAACGCCGGGGAATTGATCATCCGCGCCAGCGCCTCCGCCTCCACCAAAAGCTCAAAATGGACCCCCCACAAAAGTTACTGGAGCCGCCGCACAATTTTGGTGACCCCGCACAATTCCAACTTTGGCTGGGAGTACCGGCTTTCCGTCGGAGTGAAGGTGACCGACTCGTAAAGTACTGGCCTATCCTTGCCGTTGTCCTCTTGAGTGAGAACCCCCCCGCGCCAAATTCGCTGGAATCAACCGCTAGCCTAATTCCTCCCTTGTTGTAGTCAAGATTGCGGAGCACAATTTCACATCCCACGATCTCCTTGAGCTTCCAGAACGCGCGATTGCATTCTTCCCCCCACTTCCACTCCGCGCCTTTCCGCGTTAGTGATCAGAGCGGGCTTGCCACCTCCGCAAACCTCTCAATGAACATACGGACATAGCTACATAATCCCAAGAACTGAAGGATATGCAACACCGTCCGCGGGGTTGGCCATTTGAGGACCTTGTTCTGCTTTTTCTCTGCAATGCACTGGACATTGGAAGCAACAACATGGCCAAGGACTTTGAGCGCCGGGAAAAAAACCGCCAACTTCTTCCCCAACACCGTCAGTCCTGCCTCCTCAATGCAAAACAGGATGCGTTCCAATGTCTGCGCATATTCCCACACGAAACGTCAGACGCCAGGAACTTCAACCAGCTCTGCTCCCCCGTAATCGGATTTGGGACCTTTGATTCCCGCGTTGTTGATGAAGATTTGGACTCCCTCCGGAAGATCATCCTTCAGGATCCAAGCCATTTGCGCCTGGTACACCGCCACGGAATTGGTTGCGCCTTGCGGGAGCCGAGTCAGCTGCATTCTTCCCAACCCAGTCTTGAATGCCGTTAGAGGCCGCAAGCGAGGATCCAACTTGTGCTGGTCGTATCCCCCCATCACATCCACTAAACCATAACAAGCGCGCCCCGCCATTGACTCAAGGAACTTGTCAACGCAAGGGGGCCGTCCTGCGTCCCGGATTGTAAAGGAGTTGAGCCGCTGTAAATCATAAAAAATCCTCAACGACTTTCCGTCCTGCTTAACCACCGCAAAGATTGGGCTGGAGTAACTAGACGTTGACTGTTTGTAAAGGCCAGTCTTCACCCGCTCCCGCACCAACTCCAGGAACTGCTCCCGGACCGCCCGCGGTATTGGAATTGGCTTGATCTGCCACGGCTTGTGATCGACAGTAGGGATGACATAGGGGTCGCCAATATCGTTTTTCAGGAGCCCCTGCTCTTCCGGTCCAAACGCGAGCGCTCTTTCCCGAAGAACCAGAACCAAAATCAGCAACTCACGCTCCTCCGTACTCAACCATCCCGTCGGGCCAAAATTGAAAGCTGCAATCCGCTCCTCCGTGATCCGCGCCAAACTAGTAACCCACCCCAAAGCCTTAATTGGCGTGAACCAAGGGTCCCACAACCAAGCAATCGGTTGAAGCAGTCCGTTCAGTTCCTGGGGAATTGGCTCATTCCTTGGCGGACCATCCATGACACCGGCTTGTACTTGCCCGCGTTGCACCGCATCATCCGCACGCATACTTTGCTGTAAGTCCTGCACAGAACAGAACCGCGGCTTTTGCCTTTGCTCAAGAGTGTGGCACGATGATAGGGTTTTCAAAGCGTAGTACCCTCAGGGGATGCATACTGAGAAAAGGGACTTACTTCTGCAACGTGCGCGCCCTGCACTTTCCTTCCTCCCCCTCCCTGCTCCTCATTAGTCAAGCGCCCGTGCGAAACCAGAGCTTGTTCCGCGCGGTCTCCTCGGTCGACTAGAAAAAATCCTCCAAAGGTTGCCTGTTGCAGACCAAATCCGCGTCCGGTTCCTCCTCATACTCCAACACTCTCCTCCGCTTCCCTTGCCCATGATTGCAGATAGTCGTCTTGGACCTTCCGCCGGACAAATCCTCCACCGTCAACGCCTCCGTTCCCGCCTCCGGATCAAAAACCATTTGTGCTCAAAACCCAAACATGAACGGCCTTCCCAAAATCACATCCCCACAATCAACCAAAAGAAAAGAAAGGGCCCTACGGACCCTTGCAACCTCGACCTCCTCCTCCTCAACTACCCCATCCACACAACACTCCCCTCCGTTAAACACGCAGAGACCCATCGCGCATTTCCGCCAAACCAACCCCAAATCATCCACCATCCGCGATGGCAGCAGGTTCACCATTGAACCGCTGTCCACCATAGCCCACACCTTCCTTCCCGCTATGACCATCAGAACGTAAGCAAGCGGATTCAAGACCAATTTTGACTTGCACTCCCCGCGCCCCTCCTCCTTCCGCGCCACATGAACCCGCTGCACCGTCTGAGGTACCCGGCCCTGACCGCAATCCCGCAACGCCTGAACCATCTTGTCTACCACCACTGGAGACAGGGCTGCCAGTTCCCGCAAGGTCAGCAGAACCGGGGTCTTGTTACCCATCACCCTTTGCACAATGTCCGCCGCTTTCTTCTTCCCTACAGGGTTTGCTGCCAGTGCCTTGGTTCCAGGCACGCACGCGGCCGGTTTCAGAACGGCTGACGGGGGTCGCTCCTTCGTGTCCGCCTCCATTTTATCGGGGACCACCACCTTTTCTTCCGTTGCCACTACCCTTACCTCAGCTTCCACCCGAGGTGGTTGCCACGATCCGGGACCGGTAACAATGCCCAGTGACGCTTGCGCCATCGTTCCCGCCTCCTGACCCCGTGTGCGCACCTGCTGCATTGCAGTCGGCTGGCTTGGCTCCATCGGAATCTGTTTGCCCGTCGGAAACATGTACCCCATCCCCGCCGTTCAAACCAATCCCGCGCTGAGATCCTTTGTAAGCTCCTCGCACGCCAATCGCCAATGACCGTTTGCCCCGCAGTATGAGCACCCCCTCAGCACAAAGGTACCGGGCAGCCAAAACCCTTCCACCATGTGAGGTGGAGGCCCTCGTGGCTTCTGCTGGCCCATACGGCTCATGCAGATCTTCAGGTCCTTCATCAGTTCTGTCAATTTGCTTACCGGAGGGGCTGGCGCGGGTTGAGGAACCGGAACACACGCAGAAGTAGGTGGAACTGGGGCCAAAAATTGCGCCGGAGCCGGAACCTGGGGGGCGGATTTTTTCGGTCCCGCTGGGAAGGACTTAGCGGTGTCCTTGATAAGCTCTTCTAAGTCAAGCTCACTCTCCACAGCTTGGAGAATGACAGCCAACTCTGGAAGGAGCGCAATGCTCCCGTCCAATGACCTCTTTACCAAGTTGTGATTGTAAAGATGCCGCTGCACCCTTGCCCGGAGTTGAGCACCTAAACCGCCCAGAAACGCACGTTTCATGGCCCTGTCTGTCCCGCCACCACCTCATTCTTTGACAAGTACCGACAGATCCGATTGAATGTCAAGGTGTACTCCGCCAGCTCCACCCGCATTCTGACCCCTCCACGCGCACTTGCCTCCAAAGCCACGCAGTCGAAATCACTCTCCCAGAATTGAGGTTTGCGCCTACCCCACCACATTAGGATCTTGGCCTTCAGTTTTGGCCAATCTTGATTCTTGTAGCCTTCCATTTCCTCCACATCCCGGAGCTTCTCTTTGTCCATAATGAACAGGACAACCAGCCGGGCCTTATCAGCGTCTGACGCACCTTCTGCATCTGCAATACCTTTGTATCTCGAGATAAATTGCTCCACATCTGCGGTGTTGAATTGGATGTGAGGGTAGTTGCGCAGCCTGATGCGAACCTGGCGAGTGGGTTCATGGTCACTGGAGACCAATGGGGGAATGGTGTAGCTTGTCCTGGGTTGAGCGGAGGGAGGGGGAGGAGGAGGGATGGAAGACAAGAGTGGGGTTGGAGTAGCGGACATGGAGACAGAAGGAGAAGGAGAAGAAGAAGAAGGAGCGACTTTAGGGAGGTATGAATAGGACATCGCGCCCAGTTACCTTTGAAAGACAAGAAACGGAAGGTTACTTCCCGGCCAGACCCCCAGATGTGGAAAGAATAAAGGTTATCCCCCTATAATTGTCCCAAGGTTTGGAAGTTAACGGTTCCCTGTGTTTGAAAGGAGATGAGGATGTCCAAAGTCGCACTTAAATGAGTAATAGAAATAAGGAGATAAGAGATAAGGAAAATCAGAGAGAGAGAGAGAAATTGCCAATCCTTCAATCCTAAGAAATTTCCACCTGGATGTGTATCCGGTATGAGTTCCTTTAATCTCTTGTGAGATGAGTGATCCAATCCGATGATGTGATGTGATTCTTCCTCTTCTGCATCCATGCTTCATCCCCTCCTCTAACCCGGAGTTGGGAGTGAGGATAAGTCCTCCCCCTCAACCCTAACCTAAGTACACGCGCAAATGACAGTATGAAAAAGAAGCAGAAAACAATCCTGAAACAGAAACCCTAGCCTCCTCTCCCCACCTCCTCTGTACCAAACTCCCCCCCAATGTCCGTACGCCGTTCCGTCCATCCGGTTTGTCCTTCTCATGACGCGGTCCTTGCACCGCGCCCTACTTGGAGCCCCCCGCGCCTGTCCGTATCCGTTTGTCCACACCCGTTGTGGGTGTTCAGTAATATCCAGCATGATCCGCGCACTTGGGCGCGCGCTTCATCCGTTCCTTCATAGCCCGCGGATTGCTCCGCCCCTACGTATCCAAACTGGCGCGCCCACGAACCTAGTTGAGCACACTACCTTCCAAATCCAATCTCCGGGGCGGATCGCGGCCCACGCCGCATTCAATGCCGAGCCCGACCCGTCCACCAGGTGCAGAGCCAAACAGCGGCTGCTGCTGATCCAGCAGCTGCCGCTGCTGAGCACTCCGCATACCCTAGTGCTGAGCCCGCTTGCCCCCAATGCTGAGCGCGCAGCCGCGACGCAGTTCCCAATCCGTTTCTATAAATTGACACCACACCGTTCTCCTGAAGCTGGTAATCCGGGCCATTGCTCTATGACCCCTGAGGTGCCAGACAGTCTTGGCAGCCAAACAATGACAACAACTGCCGCTAAGGGCTATGCCTACGTGCCCTACTACAATGTGGCCCCTTGCAACATATCAAGCAACATTGACCCATTGGCAATACTGTCTACCACCTGTCAAGGCGTCCACCTCCCATCTTGTGATCCAATAGCATCCAATGACTCGGTCAACATAGCCAAGGTGGTGTCCGTCAAGGCGGTACTAAACAATCCAAAGGAGAAACCAAAGTGGTTGGACTCAATGGCGGAAGAAAATGCCTTGTTTCTGTCAAAAAATACTGGCACACTTGTACCACGGCCCAGTGATGACAAGGTGATTGGCAGGATGTGGAGACTGGTTAGGAAGAAAAATGAACTGGGTGAGGTAACAAGGTGTAAGTCTTGGTGGGTCTGTTTTGGTAATCATCAGGAAGAGGGTTGACACTATTACAACACCTACTCCAGCATTGGTAGGAATGAATTGATGAAGGTCATCCTCTCCACGGCAATCCAGCACGGATGGCCAGTTTTCCAGTTCAATGTGGAAACAGCCTTCCTCTACGGGAATATTGATGCTGCGGTCCATGTGTTGCAAGTCTTGGGCTTTGAGGTTTCAGGCAAAGAGGATTGGGTATGGCGGCTAAACAAATCTCTTTACGGCACCAAGCAGGCATTCTGATGCTGGAAGAAGCACCTGACAAATACACTAAGCAAACTAGGGCTTTCTGCATTGAGCACAGATGAATCTCTATACATGAACGACTCAAAATGTATTATCCTTCATATCCACGTTGACAATGGGCTGATTGTGGGGAAGTTGTGGTGCAAGATTGTGAAGTTCTTGGCTGATCTGAAACTAACATACAAGATCAAATCAGCAGAAAAACCGGCACAGCATCTAGGCTAAACTTTTGATTGGAAGGAGGATGGCACCGTACTTTTTCACCAACCCAATTACTGCAAAAAAGTACTGGAGGATTTGTCCATGTCCAATGCAAATCCAATCAAAAGTCCAGCCCCAATCAATCTTTTCAAGAAGGCTGCTGAAGATGCCAAACCGTTCAATGTCAAGGTAATGGAAAAGGCCATAGGAATGCTCAACCACCTAGCCCTACACTCACAACCAGACATACTTCATACCGTCAATGTTCTCTTGCAATACACAACAAAACCTACAGTCAAACACTGGAGTCTTGTCAAGCACCTCCTGAGATATCTTTGAGGCACTACCAGTGTTGGCATTCTGTATCAAAAATCCACCTTGAACAACAATTACCTGAACGGATGGGTGGAGGCCGACTAAGCCAACTGTATGGACATGCAGAAGTCAACTTCAGTATTTGTGGTAACCCTCTACGGGAACCCTGTGCACTGGATGTTGAAAAAGCAGTCAGTCGTAGCTCAGTTGACCACGGAGGCGGAGTTTATTGCCATGAACCATTCACCATGAAAAAAAAGGCTGCACCTGCTGGCAGGTGTAGCACCTGAAACTTGTTTTGACTTGGTTTTGACTCTGAGGAAACTCTGTTTCTAACTTGAGTTGGAACCTGAGAAAAGTTGTTTGTATCAGTTCTTGAGGATTCCAAGTAATTCTAGTGCATGCATGGAATACAGAAGATTTGGAATTATGGGGAAATTCAATTTTATGTAAAGTGATAGAGGAGTGAAGCAGTGCGGTTTCACACCTGACACATAAAAGTTACTACCTGGGTTGGATAAGTCAAGATTTTGATGCTTTTTTTCTTTCTATTTCCTATTAGATCATTACAAGAGGTTTGAGGGTCCTTTTTTTTTGTTACTTTGTGGTTGAAAAAAATTGTATTTTTTGAACGGATTAAATTCAGTTTTTAATATCTTCTTTTTCTTCTTGCGAAATGTAATAAATCTCAATTTGATGTAGGAAATTGAAATGTCACTCTAAATTTTAACTGAAGATTCAAAAATCTACTCAGACATGTTGGAAATATTGTACCGCATAGATATTGAGTTCAGTTATACATTTCAAATAAATCAATTTTAAATTGAAATAATTGAGGAGTTTCACATTTTATTTTACAAAAAGAATGAATTTACAAAAAGAAAACCATTGCCTTGAATGATTTTATTTCTCTAATGTCTTTTTGCAGTAACTTTGTTTTAAATATTTCTTATAATATTGGAAGCTCAAAAGAATTAATCTAGTGATATTGATTTGTTTTATTTAGCAGGAATTAATTAATAAATAAAAATGTTCTAAAATTTAGAGCTTTTGATATTGTTTTCTGGGTGACAACAGAGGAAATATAGAACTACTTGGAATTAAATTTATTCAAACCAACATGGGGTTTCAAGTGATTTTGCTAATCTTTCTAGTTTATCCTCTACTGGCTTCATCTCCAAAACCAATTTCTCTTTCCAATTTAATGTGGCAAGAAATAGAGGGCAGTAACAATTAGAAGGGAGGGATTCACATGGTTTCATCTGATAATTTGGGACTATTTCATCATAAGTTCTTCCATATTCTACTTGTTTTTTAGCTTGAAGTTCACCTTTCATCTCAGATAAATAGTTGAGAGTGTTGTTATCAAGATTATGAAGAAATTTTGAATAAATTTTGCTTCTCCAATACACTTGGACAGAGTGATATTTCCCCTCATTGTCTTCTTCTGTATCTGAGCAGCATTCCTTACTAGGGAGAAGGCATTTTGCCAAATCCTTTACCATATGGCGCTCTGCAGTGGCCAAGAGGTTTCTGTATATCTTGCAGATTCAAGACCAAAATTTTAGCTAAGAGGATTTAGAAAATGGAGAGAAATCTTAAGCTTACTCTGTGTTTAACTCTAGACCTAGGCTTCTTGTTACGTGTCCTAGGCTTCATGTAGTTATCCTTCTGCCCATGTAGCCAACGTTCCAGCAGGCCAAAGAGTATGTCCTTCTTGCAAAACTCAATATCAAGTGGATAATTTGTAAATGCATCATTGTCCTTAGCATTTAACCAATGTTTTATTATCACTTCTGACAATATTTGGTCCCACTTTGTTGAATTATGATGGTCCCATTGGAAAGTTGGAACATTTATGCCATAGCTTTCTAATTCTTTCTGGAATTGCTCTTTGAACTTTCCAGGAATGCTCTTCTTCCCTCCATAGAGGTTTTCATTGGTTGTTTCCATGTTGAAAAAGTTGTTGTTTGGGTCAATTGTATTGATGCTTTTTGAGTTTAAAACTTGTACTTGATCTTCAGTGGGCGGGGGCGGAACCCTGTCTCCTCTAGATTTCATGTTTAAAATAGTCTTTACATATTCACGTAGGCATAGACTTATGGGGTCATTGGAATTTGGCAAATTTTCTGCTACTTCCTTGTTTAATGTGCAAGTTTTGATGGATTTTGAACTATGAGGAGGTCTATAATCCATGTTATAATATAGGGAAGTCTTCAACTAGCACTTGAAAATGTTGTGGGGTTGTTTGAAGTGTATATTTTATGGAGGGAGAGAATTTGCAGGCAATTGAATCTGAAGTTATTGGCTATTGAATATGATGAATTTTGAGAGATTATAAAGGTTTCATGTACAAATTGAATATCTCAAATTGGATATGCATCTACTCTATAATTCATTTCAAGCATGTGAGGCAAATTCTAAATTGTGCAATGAAAAAAAAAATATTGTCAGAAGGAAGAAATGTTTGGGAACTACAACTTGGATTTTGATAAAAATGACCATATTTTTTATTCATGTTTTGCTTTACCATGGATCTTGATTGAGATGATTATTTTTTATCATTTTAAATGATGTCAGGAATAATAATCATTCAGTTCCCTTAACAGGGGAAAAGAATTAATCCAAAAATAGATTGAGACTTATTATTAATTTTTACAGTTGAAATAATTTTATAGATTTTACAATGAAATTCAAAAGCTTGCTGTTGCAAACCAAGTATTTCCTTGGTAAATTTATTTAAAATCAAGAAGAAACCTATTATTAAAAATAGAATTTTTCTCAAATTACTGGGATGAGCACTTAAGTTGTTGCAAATTTCACCTCCATTTTTTAAATCCATGGTATGATCAAGAGGATCCATTTTACCCAGGTTTAGTATTGAAATTGATGAAATTCTTTTATCATTTTTTACATGGGGAGTCAAATTTCAATTGTGAATTGGTATGAAAATGCTTGAAAAAAAATGCTTCCTCTAATGCAATTGAGAGGTGCAATTTTGGTCCAACTTGCAGTAAAATCTGATTGTGAGTCTGTTTTGATATCTGCTACAGTTAAAGAAAATATTGAAAGTTTTCTTAATAACTGAATATTTCTGGTTTTTAATGCAAATTTACAAGGATTCATCTGAAATTTTGAGTGCTTAAATTCTCCCTAATTGAAAAGAGGGCCAAGGTAATATTCTTAAATCAAAAATAGTATGAAAACTTCATTTCTTGATCATTTACCACATTTTAAATAAAATGTTTGCAATTGAAAGTAGATAGAATTTAATTTTTTGATAAAAATCATTTTCTTACTTCCTTTCATGCATTGAAACCATTTCATCTTATTTGGTTAAACATGACTTTGGAAGATTAAACTGAAATCTCTTGAGACGTATCAAACCTGACTGCATAAATAAACACAAATCTTACCACCTTTCCACTGGTGTTTACCTTCATGGGTGGGTTGGAGTTCATGAGAGGACAATATTTCACAAAAAGAGTTCAAGTTCCTTGCAACACACATCAAGCTTTATTTTTCAACTGTTATTTTTGTTTTAAGCCAAATATGATTGAATTTATTTACAAAGAGAGCTGCTTATGAAAAATTGGTTCTTTCATTTAAAGTCATAGTGAATTTTTGAAGATTCTTTTGAGATTAAAATCAGGTGATCTCATCCAAAAATAATTTGATTTGATACCTTTGAGGGAGCAAACCCCATTCATTGGAAAAATCCATGGATTTTCATAGGATGAAATAATTCATTTTATAAGGAAACCAATGGACAATAAATCTGATTGGATTTTGCCACATATCAAAAAAATAAATGCATTGGACTTGAAAATTTAAAGATTATCAAAAGGTAAGACACTCCATAGTTGACAAACTTCCATGTATTATTGATTTTTTTCATGAAACAAAGATGAGTTTTTCTTTTCTCATTGCATAAAAAGGCTTTTTCTAGCATTGACTTTGAGATAAGGCACTTATTATTCTCTGTTCTTGTCAAACCTTGTTTTATAATTGAAAAGAGGTGGGATTTTCATGAAAGATCAAGTAGAGAATCCAATAATTGTGAAAATTACTGATAATCATTGATGAGAAACATCTAAAAGTCCATTGGAATTGAACTTCTATTGACCACCAATGGAACAGCTGTAAAAGAAATAGAAATTAATGATAAATCTGATATGATTTTTGAAGCATATGTACTTACACCTTCCGAGGAATTCACGCCTCTCCATCCAAAGGTGCCAGACATTTGGTATTAATTGTTCTGGAATATGCAATTCTAAGGCTTCCCTGTCAATTATTCTTTGAAGTCTGCGAACCCAAACTCTTTCATTCTGCTCTTCATGCATCCAGATTTCACTTGGTGCCCAAATTTCAGGACATGGCTCAATTTTTTCCTTGAGCTCATGATCAATATGTTGGTGTGTTTCTTCCAACCATTCTTTTTGTTCATGGGATAATAGAACCATTTTCTTTGCTTGAGGTTTCAGCGGTATTGGGAGCAATTGGTGGATTTGATATGTGTTTTCTGTGAGGTATGAGTTGGTTTGATAAGTTGGGTACGAATCAATTTTGGTTTGATATTTATAGGAAATGAAAAGGAAGTATACTATTGCATGCCTTCAAATTGAATATTGCATATATAAAAAACCTATGCATAGATTGTATGGAGATCTTCATTGGTGCTTAGCATTATATGCATTAAATACAGTAATTGAAGAGTATTACATACTGTATTACTTTGGTAATGATTTGACGGATTTTAAGAAATTCCTGTGGCATTTTGAAGCAGAAATGTTGAATATTATTGGATCTATAGGTTTGGAGATCATATGGAAATTGGAATGAAGTTTCCTTGGTTGATTCATTTTTTAAGAAATGAATGATTGGTTGATAAATGAAGGTATTGTGAATCACTGATGTTGATAACCAAACAAAAATCACAGCTAAACTTATAATTAGGAAAGAGAGATATTTGCATGGATCTGGATATATTTATTTATTTGATTAATATTATGTACACTCAAACCAGCCATGATATTATCCCTTGCTTTGTTTTATTTCCTTTAAGAAACCAATAATAATATTGAACAGCAGTTTTTGGAGATATCCAGTAATTTTTAAGCAGGGTGCCATGACTACTTGCTTTGAGTTGCCTTCCATCACCTTTGTATGAGTGTTTGAGCAACACACAGCATCAATGCTTTTGGGGCAAACCAAACATGATATTTTAATATGGAAGGCCCAAAATATTGGATCAATTCAATGTTCCATTGATGGTTTTTTTAATGTGCAACATAATGCAATTCTTCATTGAGTTGTTGTTGACTCCCATAAAATCACAATATCAAATTAATTTGTAAACAAAAATTCAGCTATTCTTGATTTAAAGAAAAATTTTAAAGACTTTTTCACAATTGTTATGCTTTGCAGCAGATGATGGAAAGAATTATGTAATGAACAAATAATCTCATTATTTTCCAAAAATGTAGCGTTTGGTTTGAAATTAAAGGGCTAAACTTATTCTTTTTTTAAATTTAAAATCAGCAACTTAGTCAATCAGTTTCAAGGGCAGTACAATCATGAAGAATTAAATCATCCAAAAGAACCATGTTTCCAAGTAAAGAATTTGATTATCCCAAGATCAGAAAAAAAATTGAAAACAAGAATTATCCATTGGGAAAAAATAACAGTCTAATTTCCTAAAAAGTCAACGGAATTAACTGTGGGAAGCTTGGGGTTCTGAGGTAATTTCAACTAAATTCAAAGAGGTAGTTTTTTCAACAGCCCAGACAGTATTAAAGTGGCTACCCATATCATAGTCAGTAACCAGCACAATATCCTCCAGAAGGACCTCAGCCAATTTTTCATAAGAAAATCTTTCAGTAAAAATTCTAATTACATCTCTCCAATTAATTTGTTTATCTTTATCAAATCCCATATCACTCAAGGCAGTCAGGATATATACCCTTGTGTTACCAAATTGACCCCAGATTGGATCAGGAGATAAGCCAGCCTTCAACTTTGATTCAAGTACAAGACTGCCAAACTCAAGAAGCATGCCGGACTTCCACTTGGGCATCACTCTTTGATTTCCAGGACATATCCATATTGCCGCGGGACCAAAAACCAACATGTGTGAAACACATTCTAGAGAATTGATCCACCATTGATTCTTCTTCTCAGCTGAGTCCTTAGACATAAAAGGCTGTCAATTATCTTCCCTTGAATCAAGTCTTAAGTTGATCAGCCCGGTGACTAGAGAGACAACGTATTCAAAAACCATATTCAGACCACCTCTCCCAGCATTGAGCTCAGCCTCCTGCTGGGAACTTGACTTCTTGTGTGGAGAAAAGGTTGAATCATCAATCACAGCTGCTTGAAGGTTGGAAAAGTAGCTTTGTGCTTGCAGCAAAGCTTCATCAGAAGTTCCATCAATCCCTTCCATAGAGAGGAGCACGTTTCTTGAGATTTTATGGGAGACAACTCCTATGATGTTGTTCAATGTGTGCTTCAACTTTGCATAGGCTCCACGTATTGGCTCTCTTGTATAAGTCAGGATTTCAGAGAGGGGATGGACATTGTTCTGGACTGTCTTCCTAGAGCGGGAGAGAGAGTTTGTATTTATGAAGGTGTTTCCAACAAAGAAATCATCATCCTTTCCTAGTAAAATCTTTTCTGTTAATTCAAAAAGTGGGAATCAGCTGATTTGCATTATAGTGGAATACAGAATTCTCATGATTTACCATCTCTGCACCGTGTCAAACAAAGTTCCAAAGACTTCAGGATAGTAGATTTCTCTGGAGGGTTTGAAATGATTCTTTGACCAAGAAGGTTGAGAGTGTTTGATATTAGGAACTGGGTACTGCTTATCATTTTGCAATAGGTTGATGGGGTTGTAAGGTCCTTTATTTCTTCCCAGTATGACAACCTCAATAGATCTTCCTTTGTTAAGCCGATGAAAAGTCCTGTGGATTGAAATCAAGTTAGTTTGCGTGATTTTCATTGTATCAGATAATCTTTCAACTGCCCTTGTGGATGTGAACCAGCAATTGATGTTGGCCCTGTGTTTTGGGCCTCGGTTGTGCCTTGGCTAGTAGCATCATCCCTAGGCTGGGGCTGCTGATTGACTGGTTGCTGCACAATCCTTGGCCTTGAGTTTCTTTGTCCACATCCTCAGTGCTTATTCCAGCATCAGAAGCATTCCTTTTTCGAGGAATGGTGGTACAGACATCCCGATCCAGATAAAAATTGTAAATTTGGAAGTTAATATTTGGTTTGATATGAGGGAAAGCATGGAAGAGGGGAAACTGACATGATCAGGCGATGTTGGAACTAGGGTTGGTGCAGGGGTGGGACTCCTGGGTGATGGTTCAATCACAAATACTTCCTGGGGCTCTTGTTGCACCTCACTTTTGCTGCTAAGATTCGTAATAGAATCAGAGGAGTCAGATGAAGCTTGAGAGCTTGAGGGTGGCCTGTGCAAAGATCTTCTGGCAGCATGCCAAGCAGCTTGGGCTGCAATCCTAGCAGATGCCCTAGTTTCTGGAACAATCACTGGGGCAACATTGGCATCAACTTGTGGTTGCAATGAGGGATTCTCAGGTGCCTCAACAATTGCAGGATGAACCGGAACAATTTCAGTGTCTTGAACGTGGTTTTTGGCTACACCAGTTTCAGCTGGTATTTCGGATTCAACTGAGTACATTGGGACTGTATTAGTTTTGGTTATTGGGATGAATTCCAATGTAAACTTTGGTGTATCAAATTATAAATTCAACTCACTGGTTTGCTGAGCCTGGTCATCCACAAGGGATACAGTGGTCTGGGTAACCGATTTATCCAAAGTAGTTGCTGTCAAACCAGGATTTGAAGGTTCCTGATTCAATAGGGGTAGATTTGTATTCACAGGTTCCGTTGGCTCTTCCTCTTTGTCAGTTGAATATTTGACAAGACCAAGAGCTATGGCAGATTGTGACCTCAACTGCTCCAATTTTGCATCATATTTCTTCTGATAGAAATCGTGCATTGCCTGGAGAACTTTCTTATGCATTTGTTCAACATACTCATCACCCAGGAGGGCATTGAGTTGATTGAGAGTACGTTGTTCTAAGCAATCCATGGATGATTGCAAATCTGAAGTACACCACACAGGACCAAGGACTTGTAAACTCTTACCGGGAAAATCAGCCATTTTTTACTCAAGGTAGGTAGTCAGGTCAAGAATGATTCAAGATTGATTGGTCAAAATTGTTGGATATAATGTGGTTGAGACTAGAATGCAGCAGGACTTCTCGGTGAAGGATGACTGGCTTATATACCATACAAACAAACAATAACATGTAACAGGTGTGTGTAATATGTTGTACAGATGTATCACGTGTGGAATCTACATAGCTTATTTCTGGAGATAGAGTGGTGTATTGGCAAATTTTTGGTCTAAGTGCATAATATGAATATGTGTCTTGTGCTGGGGAGGTGGACGACTTGTCGTAAGTCGTCCACCTCCCCAGACATTTGACATGCGTGAAAGCATGACTGGTTCAAATCTTGTTGGAACCTTTTGGAGGTGGACGACTTAGCACAAGTCATCCACCTCCCTGAACCCCCATGGGGGGATTTCTGGGAATTTGAAAGATTTTTTACTCCCTGTGGTACAGAGGTTATTTCTCAAGATAGAATTGTGTATCAACAGATTTTCCATCTATGTGCATAATATTGATAGTGGTCTTCTGCTGGGGAGGTGGAAAACTTATGACAAGTCGTCCACCTCCCCAGACAATTGACATGCGGGCAAGCATGACTAGTTCAAATCTTTTAGAGATGTTTTGGAGGTGGACAACTTAGCATAAGTTGTCCATCACCCATTTGATCTGTTATCATTCAATCCAATTTGTACGTCTATTTTACCATGCATGCACACTCTCCATGGACTTTTGGGAAAAATCAAGTTAATTCAAGAGCAACAAGTGATTTTTTCATTTCATACAAATAAATTTTTTACCCATATCTACGTTTTTTTCCATATACTTTAGAAACAATTTTTTTGGGAGAACAACCATGAAGTATCAGGGAGGCATTTGCTAGCTTTTTTTTTATTTGAAATGAGCAACCAAAATGGGTATAATGTTCTGTTGATTGGAGACTTGGTGGAGGAAAAGTGGTATGATGTGGAAAAACAGATGTTTGCCATAAAATTTCTACAATACCACCAACTTTTGCATAATCCACAATGAATCCAAGGGTGGGGAATGAGAGACCGTGACCTGTTTCTGTGGAGGGCGGCGGGATTGGTGTTCCTGTTGGCTTTTCAATATAAGAGAACAATCCATAAGTATAACCATTGAGGTCATCCTGATCTGTATGAACAACATTTTAAAAGTCATCACAAGTCACAATGACGTTGGATGCATGAAGAAATGAGTCTCTTTGATCAGTCCACTCTGGAGATGTCCAGTTTGGAATTTTGAAGTCTTCTGATACTGTTCTGTTCTTGACATGAGCTGTGTTGGAGAGAGCTTTGATTCAATTGAAGACCAATTCATTATGGACTGGAAGCTTACTCCACAAGAGATCATCAAGATCAATTTCTTCTTTGTTTAAATCCCACCTTCTAGCATATATTCCTATTAGGTCATCATTTTTAACATAAATCACTAAGCAAACCCATGATCATCAATTTGGAATTGAGGAACAAATACCTGCAGAATATCTCCGGTCAGTGCCTTGACAATATCCAATTCCAAACATAGATCCAGTTTTGGTATTACAATTGGTTTTATTCAGGTTTTGCCGATTGTTTGCCATGATGTAAAGATCTTGGATCATTTCAGAGAACTGACTTGCAAGGAATGTGTATGGTTGTTGAGTAAGAGAATGATACTTAAGGACAACATATGGTTGATATTTTCGATCAGAGACAACATGTAGATTGATTGGTAGGCTCATGTTTGGTACCACTACCTGACAGGGACTGAGGTTTTTCTTCAAAGTAACAAAATAAATTGATTTGGAAGTTGATTCCTTAAATGAATAATCACGTTTTGCTTTATTATGCTTCTTATAAGCTCTGGATGCAGATGGCTTGGTTTGGATCATACGTGATGCTGGTCCTCTAGGAACAGTTGGGTCTGTTTTTGAATCCTGATGCTTCTTCTGATTCACAAGCTCATCATCACTACGAACGGTGTTTCAGAAACAACACCAGGTTTTCAAGTTTCAAACATGGTAAGAAAATCAAATGGTTAAAGTTAGTCAAATGAGGCGCTATAATGTGTTTATATTCAATGAAATTCATACATTCTAGAGCCTCCAACTGTTTCCAAGGATTGCAACTTGTAGTTTCTCTTCAGGTTTATGGATGTGTGAGGATTAGATGTAGTGGAAGCTTTAACATTAGCTTGATCCATTGTTAACCTTAAAAAGTTTGAAAAAGAAATGTTTCATGATTTTACATGGATTTGTTAACCAATGATCTTCACCGGGATAGGAGGATGCAAGGTGTTTGGATGGTGGATGATTCAGCCTACAATCAAGATGGATACAAGAATGACAAGCCAAGGTTCAATGGCGATAAGGACAATGATGAATCTTTCCACGTTTTGTTGCAAGATTTGGCTGTAATGGAAGAAGGAAAACATAAATGGTAAGGAAGAGACAGATTCAAGTCAGTAAATGATCAATCAAACATCAGTTGGAGATGAAAAAAACATGGTAACGATGGACATGAGAGGTTGATGGGTTCTTACTGGGATGATGATGACTGGAAGAGGGTTAAAATGTGATGTAGTGTTGGAGTTGGTTGAATCTGGAGTGGAAGGTTGTTGGTGATGACTGGGGAGGATTGGGGAAATGTTCTAAAGGATGTGGTGCGAGTGGGATAGGTAGAGATGAAGAAACAGAGTTAGCCTCAAAGCAACGTTTTGCAAGCGTTAAAACAAGCCAAATGATCAAAACAAATGAAAAAAAGGAAAGGACTTACCACCTGGAAGGCATTGGGTTCCAATGGGGTCATGGCCAAAAAACAGCCTATGTTGCTCGCTTGAGGGGCCGTTGCTTTGTTGGTTGTTCCTGGGGACAAGCAAGCAATTTTGCAAAGGAAGCGAAGCACTTGCGACGCCCAGGACTTGCCTTGGAATCGGTCCGCCGATTGCGGAGGCTGTGCGCAATACAGCCAGGACCCCGGTCGCGCACAGACCTTTGGAAGGGTCCTGGCAGATGGCCACGTCGGCGACCAAGCTCTGGTGATGAGCTCGGCAGCGAATGGCGCCTTTCGCTGCGGCAGCGAAGGTGCGAACGCGATTCGAGTCGCGTTGGCAGCATCGTCGCAACAAAGGCGTTGGGCCTGCACCGCCAAAAGTTGCAAGGTTTTCCATCAATGTTCAGTTCCATTTGTGGAGCATGGTGGAATGATAATAAGGCTTGTTTGAGGGGAGGGGGTTGGGTCATTATCAATGACCCATTACATACCTAATTTGGCATGACTAGACCATGCAAGAACAATCAATACATACCATGGTTCAATCAAATTTGAACATACATATTATTTGTCTGATGATTAGTCATAAATTCAGTTTGGTTGAAATTAATGAATCACATTGAAAATGTGAATTGTGATTGGCAATTGCAGTCCACATTAAGAAAATTAAATAATAACTTTTTGAGTATGTCCTTAAGAATATTTGATGCAAATTATGGTATAGTTTCAAGGCATAATAAATGAATGGGGAAATGAGTTTGAGGTTTGAAAATTGAATAGTATCTAGGTAAAATCCTATTGCAATCTCACTTCTGCAAAGGTTCCAAATGATATTTTCAAATTTGAATTAGATAAATGATCAAAATAACTATTCCTGTGGCTGAAAGAGTAATGGTCCCATTAATGAATAAGTATTATATTTGGTTGCATACCTTGCCAAATCAATGTGTCAGGGTTATTTTTGTTGCACTTCAATAAAAGTGGATTATAACTTGCAATGGCAAAATCATTTTCCCAATATTTCCTTCACCAATTGCAAACTTACCATCAAAACCTGGGACTGTTTTTCAAAATTTTGAGAATGGAATTTTCAAATATACGTGGAAACCTGAAATATTTTGATCCTCAAAATTGAGACAAAGAGGAACATCAAAATTATGAATGTTGTTGATCTGTGGGAAAATATTGGATCACAAGGATATCCAAAAAAGAAAGAGACATTGCCTGGATTGTGAATGCAAATTGGCCAGGATGTCACTAGATCTAAGCGTGGTGGGGATTCATAAGACCATGATATCATATTTCTTGAAAATAAAATGCTTTAATATTGGGGATCAAACTTTATCTGTCCAGAATTGCTGTTATAGTTTACATTTGGTGAGATATTGTCTTGTTTTCCGCTATTTCTTGATGGTGAATTAATCCCATAGATCTGTGGGGGCATGGTGCATTTAGCCTAAGTGCACCATGTCCCTGGGGACCGTGATTTGGTGTTGGGTGTGGCTGACCTGAAACCACCTTTAAATTGTGGCCAGCTTTAACCACCTTTGGACTCTTGCTGAAAAACTCCATGTTAAATTATAGAAATGGGACCATTGAAATGGGACAAGGTTAACATAATTTGTTAACAATGAGCAATGTTCATTGCAACATTTGGCAATGACAGAATGGGCATATCTTGTGTCACAGAATATTTGGTGATTGCATTTGGAATCTACAGACTTGCTTACATGTTAATATTCATCCCATTTAATATGAAGTTTCCAGCCTTGTGCATAATATCAAAATACACCATGTATAGGGAGGTGGACGACTTAGGC
Organism: Puccinia polysora; assembly: GCA_025617555.3. NCBI lineage: Eukaryota > Fungi > Basidiomycota > Pucciniomycetes > Pucciniales > Pucciniaceae > Puccinia > Puccinia polysora. The sequence goes on from CM062626.1 coordinate 30,703,320, forward strand.
TAAGTTGTCCACCTCCCCAGACTTTAGGAATGGGTAAAGAAACCTCCCCTGAAGGACATCAGGCCGGGGGAGGGTTTAGGGAGGTGGGCGACTTAGCCTAAGTTGTCCACCTCCCCAACCCTTCAGATTGATTTTTGTAAGAGCAAATCCCTTTTTTTTAGATATTGTTAAATTTTTCAAGGTATTGAACAAAGTGAGAAATAACAATGATCACATATACTTATTAATGGTTTCAATTAAAAATTGAATTCCACCTAAAATCAACCAAAACATGGATGTTATGATCTTCCATCAGACTTCACAAAATTTCAAATTGACTTATTTGGAAACTGCTAATAACTTCCAGCTTGAAATCAAAATTTTTAAGGAAGGAGAAGTTTTCAATTCAAATAGTCATTAGGTTCAGCATTCAGAAGAAATGTTGAACCATTACAGAAACAATGCATTTACTTATATTTAAGAAGGGTGCATATTCACTTGTAATAACTATAATAGGATTGAACCTAAACTAGGTCACACTCTTCCAAATTAAAAGTATTCTTCTCATCAAATCTTTTGACAATTTTTCCCAATATCCTAAAGGTGTGAGGTTGCACTAATTAATTCAGCTCAAATGATTTTCATCAATTCCAGTCAAGGATCACAAGATTCTGACAGATGTACATTGAGTTGGAATGGAATACTCAATTTGAGGGAATCAGCCAGTGTATCACCAAACTTTTCAGCCTGGTGTAAATCATCACAATACACCATCTATAGGGAGGTGGACGACTTACAATAAGTCATCCACCTACCCAGACCATGGGAATGTCCAAAAAACTCCCCATGAGGAAATCATGCAAGGGGGTTGGGGAGGTGGACGACTTAGGCTAAGTTGTCCACCTCCCCAACACTCCAGCACAATTTTCCCAAGAGCAAATCTCTGTTTGTGGACATTGTCAATTTTTTTCAGGTATCAAACCAATTTAGAAATAATCATAATCATGTATACCTGTTCATGGGTTCAATTTTTGAACAACGCCACTCCATCAAATGGAAACCAAAACCCAGGATATTGATATCATCCACTCTGTGAACCAGCCTTCCTCAAAAATCTTCAAATTGCTCATCTCCCTGGAAATTGGATTATAATGATATCTATCTGGAAGAAGCTGAAAGATGTGGACCATACCAAAGCCCTACCATCCCTCTCAAAATTCTCCTTATCCTCTTCAGTCAAGGATTTTTTTCCAAAAAAAAGCCAATCCAAACATGATCAAGGCCTTGTGTTTATTATGGATACCCAAGCTTTTCAGAACCCCCCCAGCAATGTTCCTCTTAGCCCAGAGAGAACACCTCAAGTTAAATTGGAAAAATCTAATCTGACTTTGTCCCTCCATTTCTAATTGATCAGAGGTACATTAATATTCTGTGCAGAGGGCTCACCTTTGGTGCAATGTTTGATGCTGTTGATTGGGACATCACTGATGTGTTTCAAATCAAGTTCATGCCTCAAAAAAGGATTAATCTAATTGGTTTTTTAGTATAAAATTAATTCTATCATTACAATTTCATTCAATTCAAAATGTGCATGTTAAAATAATCATATTTTCCACAAAAAACCACACAAAGGAATCATCTTTTTAAACAATTTTAATCACCCCCCTCGTAGGCAACTTTATTTTCAAGTTTCCTACTAGTATAAATTCCCTCTTGATGGCTTTCAGGACAAAAAAAAGAAAGCTCAAGGACCCAGAATCTTTAAACAACTTCATAAACAAGCTTTTTTTTTGGTCAAGCCATATGGTTATTTGGTAATTTATTTAGAGTGGTTTAGTCCTTCCACCTTCCTGTAATAAATTCATCATTTGTAGCAATTAATTTAGAAAAAGATGTAAATTCATTGTATATGCAAGCACTATGAGACTTATTGTCCAAATTATTATCCATGATTGTTAAAAATGCACATTCATGTACATCTACTTGCATTGATAACTCAGAGTACATTATAATGCAAGTATTTTTGGACTTGATGACAGTTGAGCCCTGAATGAAGTAACTGGAACATCCCAAGCCCAATTTCTTGAAGAAAGCACAAATTGAGCCAGGAGAATTGAAAGATAATTCATCCCACAACAGGATGAGGGGGAAATATGAAGATAATATTGGAACAATGGACATTAAACTGATCTCACATAGATGATTTATGAGACCAGGATTGACATCTCAATGGTGTGGGAATTATTGAAACAAATGTGTGCCTAATTAGATTGATAATGAAAATGTGAATATATCAGATGGTTTTTTGTGATCTTTGGGTGGACAAGGCAACTTTTTTTTTTTCTTCAAACAAGAGGTAGCAAACAAGAGTGTTTTGGGGGCAAAAACCCTCTGTTTTGATACCGGTAATTGTTTTTGGAGGAAAAAATGCAGAGGATATGGCTCTTCCAGAAATCATTAACATTATGAATAATTTCAAAATTTGTAAGAATAACCAAAATGTGGTATTAGAATTTTGAATCATTTTAATTAATCAGAAAATATTGTTTATTCTTTGAGTAAGTATCAGAAAACATCCAACCAAATCATGTATGTGTACTCAAGTTTCATTTGATTGTGCTTAATACCAAATTTCTAGGAAGTTCAAACACTTTCCTTTTTGATGAAGCATAATTTTGAATGAATATATTTCTTTGAATTAAGAAATAAATGTAACTCTTGTGGGAGAATAGTGCAGTTAGCATAAGTGCACCATCCTACCCCAAATTTTGTAATATTGATTGAGGGGTGGGGGGCACTAAGCACTATCTTGCATGCACCAACCTCCATGTGGTTTCTTTAGAAATATTTTCACCAGGACTAGGAAAGAAATACGAAAATTAAAGAAATTAATAAAAAATCCCTTCATGAAATTTCTGGGGGGATGGTGCACTTAAGGCAAGTGCACCATCCTACCAGGAAAAAGCAACGGGCCATTCAAGATCCAAGAAAATGTTTGATGCAACTGATTCTAATCACTGTTATTTTCATTTGGATATATGTGTGCATATTCTCAACACACAATGTTAAAATCATGTATAATCATCTGCAATTCAACAATTGACTGGCAATAAATATTTCATCTTGTGATCATTGACTAATTTGAAGGAAATCAATAAAAGATATAATGTTTTAGAAAGGCCCTTTTATTTGGAAAAATAGAAAAGAAATTGATTCATGCTAAGGTCAATGATACAGGGGATTCTTGAATTATACACATCAAAGACAAAATTTTCTAGTTGAAAATCATGCATACAGAAAATTTCATAATGCATCAAGGGCTGAGTGATCCTTACGCACCAAAAGGCTTTGACTGATTGATTCAAAAGTCACTGTATGGAGGTACGTGAGTCCTAGGAATATATCAAGTTCTTGACATGATTTGGCCAGAAAGTAAAATATTATTTTTATAACCATCAAAGGCTCTTATCACATATCTTATACAGCAATTGACTGAAAATTATAACTTGCTGATTCCTAAAAATCCAAATTCCTAATTTCCAAAGAGAAAATGTAGGAATTTTGGTCTAGTGATAGCAAGGGCATTGGATCTTTCTTGATTTCTATGACAGATTCAATCATTGAGACTGGAAAGTATTTATATAAAATAAACATTGTGTGTTAATCTTATCTTGAGAAATACAAGAAATAAAAATCTTTTATGACTTTCTGCAATGATTTTCTTGTAATTTTAAGCCCAGAATCTGGGTAGCTTTATCATGATCCTTCACCTTTGGTTGTTCAAGACTTTTCCCAATATATCAAAGTTTAGACAGCTTACCCACATTTTACTCTGATGCATAGAAATTTCAAAAATCTGCAATTTTGTAAGCTATGAGATAAGGAATCCTGTGGTTAAAGTGCCAATATAACTGTTTGGGAAAATGATTGGAAAATCCAAGGTATTTATTTTATTTCTAGTAATAGGGTACAACCAATCAGTAAGCAAGAAGTCCCATTGCTTCTTTCCTATAAATCTCCAGAATTCAACTCATGCATTTTCACTAATTTGAAATTGAAATGAATGCATTTCCTTCCATGGCTGTTTTCAATGGTGTCATATGATCTGAGCATATGTAGTTTTTATCAGTTCTGAAAATGAGGGGAAAATTGAAATTTCTTATGCACAAGAATTTGAACCATTCAGAATCTGGCATGGAAGCTTGATCATTACATTAACTCATCATTCAGATTCCCAAAATCTACCTTCCAAAAAAGGAATCCAGACCAATGTGAATTCCGGTTCTAAAATTGGCTAAGTGTGGTTTCCAGATTCATCTTTCTGAGTACAATACAATTCAAATCATCCTACAAAACAAAGGCAAGAATATATGAACGTTTTCAAGTTGTTCCTGTCCCATCCATCTTTACTTGAGATAACATTCAGTTTTTAATCCATCCAAATAAATGAAACTGGAAGGGAGTAATTTTGAGTCTATGATACAAAAAATGCATCTCAATATATTCTAACTGCAGCTATTCTCCAATTGAGTTTTTTTCTTGTTTGTTGATTCTCATTCAAATATTTTTGGTCAATTCCATGGATGCAGGAATGAAAATCTTTTCTGAGCCACATAATTCTCAAGGATGTTTTTTATGGACTTAAATTTTGGAAGTTCAGGACATGAAAATCAATAGTGTTACCTTCATATATATCCTCAGCAATCCAAAAAATTAAATAACTCAAATTTTACTGCATTATACCAGTATTTTTGTGTTCATCATGCATGAATGCAAGAAACAAAAACAAAACCTTTTGAGCCAGATGGAAGCCACAGGGTCTCTTTTCCTATTTCATGATGAATTGTGATTAATCATTGAGCTGTGCCCTTGTTAAAGCCTTCCTTCTCTCTACCCACATACTTATGTCCATACCCTTTGCCCACTGGGAAGAAAAATTTGGGAACAAAGGGGAATCACAATATATAATACCTCAATTTCTGAAAATTTTCAGACGGTCAAAGAAAGAAATTCTGACTTCCTATTTATCAGTTTGTTGAAAATCAATACAAAACCACCAAATCAGAAAAATTTTAATCTTGGTACCAAATTGGAAAATTAGACATGGAACCTGGTAAGAACTATCCCTGCAGTCTATGATCTACCTCACAATGATACAAACCCAAGACTGAATCCTGGTTTACATTTCATATGAAAAAAATAAAGAAATCTCAGTCAACCCAGAACCATCATATGCTGAGGCATCAAATGTCCCTCTTCCAGATGACAAATTCAACATGGCAGCTGTTTAGGAAGAGGATGAATTTGACAACTCTGCCGCTCCATCCTACTTTATGATTGCACAACAAATTTCCCAATCCCATCAACAACAGAAGAATAAAAAACGTTTGGCTCAAGAACAATATTCAATATCTAGACATGCACGTAATCTTGGGATTCCCCCATCTTCAAGTGGTATCTCCAAATCCTTACTTGATTGGACAAAAGCAATTATTGGAATGGATTCCAACAACAACAAGCTTCCAAATCCTCCAACTGGTGGCAAACTGGCATCTCTGAAAAATCATATGGCAAGGAAGAAGGCATCCATTAATGATGCTATATCATCAAACACTGGTCAACCAAATCAATACAACTCCAATCCAGAACTACGGGAAAAGGAGCTCAAACTTGTCAAGAAGGATGCGTTGCGCCAATTACAACAAAAGATTTCTTCAACCCCTCAACCCTTAGAAACCACTTCCATGAGCCAAATTCACTCTCATGATGAGACATGGATAGCTCATTCCCGTGCCCTAATCCTTAATTCTGGCATTTCTAGATGTACCTACCACTGGGAACAGAATCCATCATCTAGCTGGAACTCCTCCCTGACTGTAATAATCATCAGAGCATGGGAGATGTGCCATGAACGTGGGGGCACTGCTTCTTATTCAATAAAAGAAAATGACAACACCCCAGCCAACAGGGTTGCCATAATCAATTGTTGGCTTGTATCAAAGAAGGCTCTTTGGAAGAAGGAAAACAAGGCAGAAGGGGACTCCAGGAGCAGGAAATCAAAGTTTTCTGCATCTGAAAGCTTAAACAAGAAGAAAGTGGGCCAAATCAATTATTAGGATTTTTTTCTCTTTGTACAATGACTAACTGCTCATGATCTTTTCAAATAAAGAATACAAAGAAGGAAATCAGGAAGACAACTGCTGTAGATTTGGAAATGATGAACTCTTTCCCCAAGACTTCTTCTCTGTTTTTGGATAGTGGTTTCATCTCTGATGTTGAGGGTGAAGATGAAGAATTATTCAACTATGCCCATGTTTGGAGGGCTCAAAATATATCCCAAATTTATTACTACCTTGATGAAGCATACATCCAACTAGGCAAAAACCCATGCATCAAGAGGGAAAGAAGATCAAAAATTAGTAGTCTTGCCAAACCCAACAATTCAACAGGAGGTGAGGACCCACCTTCCTTTCCTACCTCAATACCTCAAAATTGGATTAGTGAAGAAGCCCTGCAGGATATAACTCCAGTTGAAAAAAGAGCCTTGAGTTTACTTCCAGAAGTTGATCTCACAGAGGAAGTTTCTTTTCTTAGAACTCAAGTTTCCAAGCCCTCAAGATTAATTGAAACCACCCAAACATCTTGAGAGTATTTAGAAAAGTGTATTTTCTGTATGTCTGCTCTAAACAAAATTGAGGAAAATATTTGGATTAGAAATTAGCCTATTTGATAGTTTTATTCAGTAGTGAATTTGTCTCTGCCCATTCAATCCTTGTATTTTTAACTTGAAACTAGTAATCATATGTATTGCTAGATTAACTGGATCTAGGAGAATAAATGATGTGGGTTCTGCCTAAGTTTCTTGAGTAATAAAAATGAATGCCACATTTAACCACTTGAAATTTCCAAATAAATCAATTTGTAGCAACTTTTCAAATGCAGACAGAAATTAAATTAAGAGTGGGAAAAACCAAAATCCAAGTGTGTACAGAATGACAAATCCCATTGAAAAACTCTGAATACTTGGCATTTGATACACCTTCTTTGGGACAGCTACATAAATATTTTTTGGAATCATAACACCCAAAAAGCATTTTCTCAATGAAATGCTGTCATGTTGAAATAAATCATTGGTTCAACATGCTCAAATATCTTTTTAAGAAGGAAATTTATCCAAAATACATATTGTTTCATGTGAATTCTATAATTTGGAAAACCACACTAACTCTAGGCTTTAGAAATTCCCTCATCAAAAATTGCAAAATTATCATCCTTCAATACCCCAATTTGAATTCAAATCATGGGTTTGTATGAATATAATCAATTTTAAGATGAGATGCAGGATGTTCCATAAAGAGATTTTACTTTGAATTAAGAGTCAAACACTCGAGGACGGCCCATTTATTTTACATGGGCAAACCATGAGCAGTTAATATGGTACATTGATTAAAAATCTTCTCCAAAATAGAAAATCTTCCCTTAAAGTCCTTCCCCCTGCTCAGAATATGAATATTCAAAATGGATGCAGTAGAAAATTTGTCATTTTTGAATACTTAAACTAACCAGGAGGTATAGGATTGATTTAAAAATTTTATCAAGATTCATATTCATTTCCCTTTGAATTAATAAATTTCAGACATCCTCTAAGACCTGACTTATCCCAAAATACAACAATTATTAGAGCAATGGCGCACACTACCAGAGTTGGAAACCTTTGGATATTCCAATGTCCCAGATGTTCTCAAAGGACATTTGAACATGGAAGGAATCTATACCATGGTGTTGGGAGGTCTAGAAGAGCACATCAAACTCATATATTGCAATCAAATGATTGTAACAATGTATGTGACTGATTTTCTCATGCATTTATCAATATGAGAAGAATAACTGATAAGGTCTCATGGATTCCCAACTTAAACACAAAAGACAGAAAACATTACCCAATTCACTACCACAATAATTCCAACAAGGGAACCACTACAAGCAAACATCAGGACTGTGAGTGAAAATCTTCTTCAAAATATATTCCTTCATTTGTACTTGAATTAGTGTACATTTTCTCATTTTTCCTATGAATTTTTACAACAAAGCCATCAATTAAAGATGGCCATGCACAGTCAAACCCTGGAAGAGATTCTCCCTGTCATGAAATACAACAGTCTCCACCAGAAAATATGGAAACTTACAATACATCTGGAATGACACCTCCTCAATTTCTCTATCACACTCCCAGTGCCCTCATCTCATCACTACAAATCCTTCACCAAAGTATTGAGGAAAACATTGGTGATCATGTATGTCAGCAATACATCAAGATGGAGCATGAGAAAATTTGCCTTAACTCAATTATCACTGGCCAGCCCAACTATTCAGGCAAAATACCTAAAAGTCTTGCAACATTGAAAAAAAAAAAATTCAATTACAAATGATCTAGTTGAAAATGTCTGTTGTGAAAATTGTTACAAACTCTATCCCTTGGATGAAGCACCTGCACCTTCAGAAAACCATTCTAGTAAAGAAAATCAAGAAACCAGGCATCATCCAAAATGCCACAATATTGTTAACTCAATAGCTGGAGAGCCTGTTGCATGTGGATCCAAACTCTGGCATAAAGACAAGAACAAATATAAATTTTATCCTCTGAAGCATTTTGGACACCAATTGCTCAAGAAGTGGATTGCTAGGCAATTAATGCTCCCCTGGTTTGAAGAATTACTACAGGCACCGCAAAAGCATCAAGGCAGTAATCCCACTAAACTTTCTGATATTTGGGATGGAACTATGTGGAAAGAATTCAAGGATCAAAACAATCATATTTATACAGCTGAAGCAGGTAACCTGGTCTTTGGAATTTACATTGATTGGATGAATCCCCATGGAATAAAGACCAGTGGAAAAAGCATCTCTCTTGGTGTAATATTCTTAATATGTTTCAACCTTCCACCCAGTGTCCGCTACAAGCCACACAATCTTTTTGTGTATGGATTCACACCAACACCCAAGGAATGTACTTCATTCCAACTGAACAATCTACTCCAGCCTCTTTTTTGTGAACTACTGGATCTTTGGAAAGGAGTATACTACACAAAAACCAATCAATACCCTAATGGAAGAGTAATACATGCTGTGATATTGCCTCTGATTGGTGATACACCTGCCTTGCGTAAAATGGGTGGATTTGCTTTGCATTCAGCAACAATCTTCTGCTCCCATTGCAACCTCAAGCTGAATGACATCCGGAATACCAAAAAGGAGACCTGGCCAGTGAAAGATAATCAAGATCACATCAAATGGGCAGAGAATTGGAATAATGCTCAATCATTTAATGACAAAACCAAAATTCTCAAGCTACATGGTGCCCGCTACACAATTTTCCAAACTCTGCCTTACTGGGAACCAACAAATATGACAACAATTGACTCAATGCATACATTTATCTTGGGAATGCTACGGGATTACAGCATTACCTACCTTGGAATAATCCAGGCTGGAAAAATTATTCAAAAATTGGAAAGAAGGCAAACTGCTCACCCAAGAAGTGTAACAATCACTCATGTTAGCAGCCTCAAATCTGGATCCAAATAAAAGCGCACTTTGTCACCAGAAAATTCCCAAAGAGTAACCCAAAAAAGAATTCAAACATTTTTAGATAGTTCTCAAGCACACCTGGAAGATTCTCCTCCCAATCCAATTGAAAAGGTTCAGAATTGGGCAAATAAGAAGAAAGAAGGCCTGTGAAGTATGCAACAAAGAACTTCAGTACCAATTGTTGTAGTCCAGAAAATCCCAGGGCTTTATCCTCCCAGCTCCTCAAGAAGTTGGGAATATTCTGAATCTCAACTCCTTCAACCAACTGTTTGCCGGTCTCCAAGGCTTCTTGGGAATACATCAACAAACAGCTCACATGAATTCCTGGCCAAATTCAAGGAGAAAGGAAAGAAAAAATATATCTCACCAGAAAGAAATACATTTAGATCTATTGAAAGTAAATCAGGAAGTCAAAATAAATCTGGGAAGAGCATTCAAAGTTCCATGCAAGAAAGCTCCTACCTCTCTGCTGAAGATCAAAGCAATTCACATCTTGCAGGTTCATTAATAGAAGAAACAAGTATTACATCAAATCAATTGTGCATTACTCCTGATGAACTCAAAAGTCTTCAAGATGGTACCACTTCAATTAAATTTCCTTCTTGGATTACTAGGTTGCCCCAAAACATAGGTTTACCTGCAGCTGGTACTCCTAAGGCTACTGAATGGTTGGTTTTGTACACCATTCATGTAGTTCTTGTTTTGATCCCAAGGTGGAAGTGGATCACAACCAATGGCTCATGGGAGGAAAATCTTATCTCAACTACCTCCAAACTAGTTGGTATTATCAACTTGGTCATATCACATCAACTTACAGATGCCCAGTTGGCCCAATTGGATGAATTAATTTTGGCTTACTGGGAGGAATTAATGCTACATTGGGGAACTGAAATTAAACCCAAGCCAACAATTCATTTCTCTCAGCATATGACTAAGATGATCAAGCTCTATGGTCCTCCCTCAATATTTTCATGTTGGTCAGGAGAAAGGCTAAATCACATCTTGACCTTGGTTAAAAAAAATAAAAATACACATAGGTAACACAGATTTCTCAAAAGTAGATTCTTGATGGCACACTTTGAACTGATTGTTTTTTTAATTTTAAGGTTTCCTTGATAAGTCCCTCTTGAATGGATTCCTTGAAAGGGCCAAACTTCAAGGCTTGGTTGAAAAAATTGGATCCAACTGGAATGTTTTGGGGATCAATTCTGACCAACTCCCAGATCTGGAAAGTCTGTTCTACTCTTCCAAGACAGGTGATGTTTCAAGGGCTAAAAAGGAGATTAATGTTTTGGAAGAAGAAACATTAAAAAAATTCATTGAAAATAACTCAACATACAATTTCTTGCCATGGGACCAACTGGAGTGGTTGCGTTGCAAATCAATGCTCTTCCATGGTCATCACATAACATCCCATTGCTACAACAAAAGTAATTCTCAGATTTCCTTTTCATCCCCATCAAATCAAGGCCCTTGTGAGATGGGGAAGGTATTTTCCATCTTTCATGAAAAAAACTGTGCACAATATTTCCTCATTGTTGAAACCTTTTCCCCTTTGGAACAAATTGATACTTCAAGAAATCCCTACCTTGGCCTCAAGTATCTCAATGCTCAAATGGTTTATCAAGAAGATGGATCAATATCTGTGATACATCAAGATAACATATTAGGTTTTGTGGCAAGCATGGCTTATGAAGCAAAAAAAGCACAAACTTCCAAGGATGTTTATTGTGTTGTGGCAATTGACTCTTTGGTAAGTTGATATCAAAAATACTAATTTCTGGAGAACTGTCATTATTGATTTTTCTGACTGGTATTTCCTTACAAAACAGGAGGAAATATAAAAAGATACATGCACTCATTTTTTATTGTACTAGATATTGGTAGAAGATGAGATCAGAGGAATTGGTATTGTGTCACATTTCTATCTAAAACACATGTATAAGGTACAGAATTCAAAAATAGGAATGAGATTCAATCTCAGAAAACTGAAGCTTCAATCCTAACAGAAAATTGGAAATCTCTGTTTGCAACACTTATTTGAAATGATCATTATCTGAAAATTTGATTCTTCTCATTTTGGAACTTTTTACTATAGGAAATCGTGGCCCATGATGTACAATTCCAATCATAACCGCTGAAAAGTTGTTCAATCAAAGTATGGTCTTAAAGTTAAATGAAGAATTCTCAATCCTTCCTTTTATGTAATGGATTTCAATTCAATCTATGCATTGCATAAATATTCTGCATGAATCTTCTGAGTTCATCCAGAAATCAATTTGATGTTTGACTCCAAAACCTCAACAAAGTCAAAACAGGTTTCAATCACAAACCCAGGTGCTACACCTGCCGGCAGGTGCTGCCATTTTTTTCATGGTGATTGTACAAAACAGCTGAGGTGGATGTCCTCTCTTGTTTCTGACCTAGGAATGGATATACCTACCCCAAAGATCTACAACAACAACTCCGGGGCCAATTTCATAAGCAAGGAAGCTCAGCTCAATCCAATCTCCAAGCACATTGAAGTAGGGTATCAATATCTGCGTGACCTGGTCTCAAAGTCCCTCATTCAAGTCAAACAAGTCCCTTCTGCAGAAATGATTGCCAACATTCTCACCAAACCCCTAGGCGTGGTGAAAGTCCTTACAGCTTGTCAACAACTACGATTAGTCAAGGCTGAAGCCAGGAGGAGTGTTGGCTGAAGACTTCAACCTCAACCTCCTAGTCAGTTGTGTCTAGTGCAACCTTCCTGCAGTCAAGGATACGCAGTCGCGGATACGGCACCTTGCTTGACTATGACCTCAACCCGGACAACACGCTTGTGGATTGTTTTGCCCAGCTCTTCTCTTGTTGTCTCTTTCCGTTTCTGTTTATTTTCCTTCTACCTCTTTCTCTATCTCAACCCCCCAACTCGGCTCATCAACTCACTCACCAAGAACCAGCAGGAACCCCAAAGCTCAGGAGGAGCCCAAAGTGACTTAGGAGGAGACCTAGCTTGCGTTCAACAACACCTCCATCTGAGCTTTCTGGACCGCTGGCCTGTGCTTACTGTCTGATCTACGGGTGACTATTATGTGTTTGATTCTTTTTATTTCTACCAAGTACTAGTTACTTATTTCTCATTTCCTTTGTCACTGTGACTGTTAAGGTACCCTTTATTGTTACTACATTTAAGAGCAGTGCTGCAATAAAGATTATCTTCATCTCATCACAGTTATGTGGATTTCCCACAACATACATCACAACAGTTGGCGGCTTGCGGCTAGTGGAGCATGCCGCATGCAATTGATGTGGGTTCACTCCCACTGACTGCGTTACCTGTCGTCATTACAGTAGGGTGCTATGTAAACCGCGGGAATAATTTTAGAAATTGACATGTATTTATGTGTGGCACAAAGACCGCTTATTTTTATAACCGCGGGAATAATTTTAGAAATTGACATGTATTTATGTGTGACACAAAGACCGCTTATTTTTATAACCGCGTAGCTTCAGAATCCAAAAGAAAAAATTACGGTTCATCATTGGAATCACGGCATGCCAAATAGCTGCGGTGAGTGAGTAGAGGAAGACATTCGCGGCATTGTCTACGTTGCGGAGTCTGAGCGAGATCTTGTCATGGGTTGAAGCTTTTACGTAACAAGTAGCTTCTTCGGCGTCATCAAGGGTAATCTTACTGAGCTAGTATCACAATCACGCAGAATGCTCCTTTTGGGCAACGAGAAAATTAATCTATTTCCCGATTTGGCGTCTTCGAAAGATTATAAAACGACTAAGTATCAATCACTCTAGCGCCCATCAGTTTGGTATCTATCCACCAGCCACATTCGCCATGGTTAAATTTGCTTGTTTAATGGGACTCGCAGTTCTAGGCGTTGTTCCTCCTACTATAGGCCAAAACTTTGGCCTTAGGACGGTCGAAAACCTGCGGAGCCTTGAGTCAAGTCATTATTTGACAAACTACCGGCAAAGAGCTCCCAGACTACTTTTATTCGATAACAACGTAGGTAATACTGGTTTGGAATTTTTCGGAAGGTTTATGGAGCTGTTGTCTCGGGGGCTAACGCTTAGTCTTCTCATTGTAGGGATGCCTCCGACAGAAGCGTAAGTCAGCGCCAGGAGATTTGTCGCAACTTCCAGCTTTGTTGACCGGGCTGTGCAACGATCGCGAGAATGAGGTCTGGGTTGTATCTGGCCAAGACGTGGAAAGCTTGCAAGAACAGTATGCTGGACTTTTGGGTAAGATCAATTTAGCAGCAGAACACGGGTCGGTAATTCGGAGGAAAAATGAAGCCAGAATTAAATTCAGAGGCGACGTACCAGACATTCTACCTCTTCGCCGGGCATTGCTCCCAATTTTAGAGGGTCAGTTTCCCAAATCCTTCTTTTGTTCGTTCAACTGGTACCTACTACTCAAGCTAACGGGAACGTCCCACTCCCTGGTCAATTCAAAAGAATACCAAGGTTGGTGAATTTTCACATGATGGAATATGTGAACCAAGTGAAATGATGAAGGATAGAGGAAAATGTGACTCGAGTTATGCTGGCTCATGGCTTACAGATGTTGTGAAAAAAGAATTCCTAAATTTGAAGAGGACATTTGTTTTACTTTATAAGATGGATGGAGAGGGTGAGCAAAGACTTCCTTCAAACACCCACTTTTCATGAAAATTCCTGGTTGGAACCCAGTGAATTTGAAAAGATGCATAGGTGCATGCTGGTCAGAAGTTCACGGAAGATTTCTCTTTATGTTTGCTACATACTCTCCATTTCTTTTTGCCTTTTTGGAAAAAAATCTCATATTTTATCTGATCAATCAAGCTGCAAATCCACAGAGAAAATTAGATCCCATGGTTGAGAGGCACAGAGAGAGAGTAAGGTTTATGCTTCAAGAAATGAAGATGGTTGTAAAGAACTTTCAAGATTACCAACTAAAATTGCAAGAAGATCTGGGACACATTGAAATCAAGCATAAAAATGTATGCAAAGGTGAATTCTCTCAAAAATTGATTGGTAGAGGACACAAGTATAGGTTTGGAATATCTGTGGGTGATAAGGAAATTGATGAGGAAATGCACAGAAGTATGAATGAAAATCAATTCATATCCATTGTTGTAAGTAAAGACAAACAACAGCGCACAAATGCTCAGTATAAGTTGCAAAGCTTCAAGGATGTCCACAACATGATTGAACAATTGAACAAAAATTCACAAAATTTGATTTGAATTTTGTTTTTTCTTGAAAAATTTTTTGGCAGATAATTTGGATAACATGAACTGTATTGCACCCACCAAAATAATTAGATGCAAGAAAATAAAAATAACCAAAGTTTAGTTCCAGAAATTTATTCAAATGTTTCCTTTTCAACAGTGAAATCATGTTTTCTTTTTAATTTTCTTTTTTTTTCTTTTTTTGTTTTTGTTTTCAATTTTTTTAAATTTAGATGCCAAAATTGATCAGTATTGATAAATATAGTTTCCCAAAAAATAAAATTTTCAAATTCAAAATATTGTTAGGTAAAAATGATGAAGATGATACTTATTTTGAAATTTGAAGCAACATTTTGTATCCTGCTTTTCCATCTTATCAAAATCTCATCTGAATTGAATTAGCTCATTTTCAGAGCTGTAAAAAAATTATAAACCAGAATGAAAACAAGTTTTTATATAGAACCAATTTTAGAAGGGTTCCAGAAATTCACCTTGTGAGAAATTCCTTTGTGTGAAAGATTATTTTCTCAAATAATCAAGGTTAAGGTGTCACTGGGATTCATTTTTATAGTTTTGAGTAAAGTTTAATGGAATTTCACACAGAATTTGGTTGGAAGTTACACCTCAAGGGACAGGGGCTTGAGTAACTACTAAAGGACCTTTTTCCATTCAAATGCCTTACCAGACTTGGAGGACTCAGTGGAATAGTAGGCAAGGCTTATCTTGATAAGATTGGTTGTAAAATTTGAATGAAAAACAGAATATTTGGGAGGATAATTGAGCATTGAAAACTTGAGATATTTTTATCTCTTAAGGAGGGAAGATTAAAAATGATTGGCTTAAGAAAAAATTTCATGGTAGTAACTGGAAGGAGTAATTCATTGATTTTTGACAAATTGGGAAAGGATTGAATATGATTAAGAAGTAAATATACTTCTTTTTTTAAAATCTCAGTATATGAAGCCTATGAAATATTTGAAATCGCACTATGAAATTCTGAAATTCTGAAATATGGATCAACAAGCACTCATCCTTTCATCAAGAAAAAGCGGGGTTTTCAAAATTTCCTTTGCCAATTTCAGATGCATTTTCTGAATCTGTGAATGAAATTTCCAATAATGATGTAAAAATACTATGAGAACAAAAAATATATTGAATCATTTTTTAAAATGGATTGTGATAAATTCACAACCCTGCACAACCTGTACACAACTCAAATCAGTTTTTGTGGCACGGTTCATGACTGATTTGAGTTGTGTTTGGCTTTCAACAGGCCACATAGTTTCCAACAGCCATTCACAACTCAGGTGGGTTGTGAGCTGGGCCACAAAACCCATTTCAATTTGTGGCATCCCATTCAGAAATTTTTGAAAACTTCAGGTTTGTGAGGGAAAAAAAATGAAATAAATAAAAATAGGGTGATGTCAAATTCACAGCTCAAATGGGGTACACGGTTCATTTGAGCCATGTGGCACAGCTACATGGCTAGACCAGAGCTGTGCAGACCCCACACAATTTGATTGTGGTTGGGCTGTACTCCACAGGGCACCAGACTACCATGTGGTGGCCGCACAACTACATTTGAGCCTTGTAGAGCCCCACACGGCTCAAATGTAGTTGTGTTTCCATGCCACAAGGCCATCCCAACCACATTTGAGTCGTGTGGGGCTCTACACAGCTTGAATGTAGCTGTGTTCCCGTGTCACACCATTACAAGTGTGGTTGGCAAAAAAAAGGTATAAAATAAACCAAAAAAAATAAATAAAAATACAAAAAAAAGCAGAAATTAACCAAAAAATCAAGAAAGGTTGATTTTTGGTTAAAAAAACAAAAAAATAAGAAATAAAATAAAAATAAGTAAAAATAAATAAATAAAAATAAAAACAATAAACACTGAAGGGGCAACCTACTCCCAAAAATGGCTCAAAGATACCTTGTATGGGGGTAAACAGCTCAAATACACCTAGTATGGGGTGTATACGGCTGCCTGGGGGTTGCATGTGTTTAAGGCAACCCCTTGGGCGCGTCTAGACGCGTGTTTTTGCCCACACGCACGTCTTGGACGCGTTTATGGGCCCCCACGCGTCCATTGGGCTGTGTAGGGCCCTACACAACTCCCACACAACTGGGCGCTGTGAATTCAACATCACCCATAAAAATAAATAAAAAATTAAACAAAAAAAATCAAAAAAACAAAAAAACAAAAAAACAAAAAAACAAAAAAAGTTAAAAAAAATTGAAATGATTGAAAAAAAAATTAAAAAAATTGTGAAAATTAAAAAAATCCAGGGCCATGAATGCAAATTCATGGCCCTATGAATAATTGAAAATTTGAAATTCTCAAAAAATTAAAAAATTGTGCTTAAAAAAAATAAAAAAGAAATAAAAAATCAAAATTGGTAAAAAAAAAAAAATATACATAAAATAGAGCCCTGAAATGAAATAGACTTAAATATAATTATTGAATCAAGGGCCCTTGAATAAAATACAATAAAATACAAATATTTTTTTGTGTATTAAAAAATAAATTGAATTGAATTGAACCAAAACCAAACTCAACTAAACAAAATTAAATAAAAGATATTTAAATCGTCTCATTACATTTTATTATTTATTAAAGTCAATCAATCAGACCCAACAATAGGCAATGTAAATCGACCTCAATGGACTAGCTTTAAATTTAAAACACCAAAAAAACAATTTCAACCTGTGTGAAGCTGATGCAATGATATAAAGTAAAAACATTCTGATTATGTGATCAGCCCAACAGAATTTGAACTTATTTAATTGGACTAGAAATAAAATAAATCTAACTCCTAAAAAAAAGAGGGCTAGTCAATTGAGGTGGAATTGATAAGGGTCCACCTCAATGGACTAGCCCTGAAGTAAGATCACCCAAACAAAAAAAGTTTGATTTGTGATAATCTTGTCCCATCATTAGAATTGAAAAGGATCCTTATGATGGGATCATCTAAACACAACTTGAACTTACTTAAAAATTAAATATAACTTAAAAAACTCAACATAATGATGTTAACCCAAAACACTCAAAATAATGATCTTCAAAATGTGATAAAACCTTATATAAATAGAAGTACAATATCAGCAATGGAAGTAAATGTTAGAACAAACTCAAATGATGAAATGAAGACCTAAATGATGAAATTATATGATTTTTATAAATTGGAATACAATCCCAGTTGATCTTTGAGATTATCAACCCAACCAGAAGCTTTCTTTTAATTCAAAGAGGATGGTTTTATTACAATTGGTGGGATTGGAATCATATCTCCCTCAATTAATAAATGAACCCAGTGATCATTGTTAAAAAAGGCAATGAAGATTGCTTCTGATGGCTATCTTATACCCATTTTAATAGGAGTATAAGTACAACATGAATAAAATAAAACAAAACAAATTGGCCTTGCATATATATCTGCTATCAATTGATCCATATCCAAACTTGAATGCAATTTTGAAGAGGTAATTTTTTCATTGATGTCTTCAAAATGAAGTCTTTGTTCAATATTTCCTACATCTTTACTACCACCATGTATCTTAGCATAGAATGCCTTATTTTTCCTCAATTTTTTTATCATTTCCTGTTTTACTTTAAACCACCCATTTTCCTTGTAACCAAGTGATTTAGAAATTACTCTCAATCCCCAATTACCATCATCAACAGGATCCCAAAACTTACCCAATACTGTATGTAAGTTTGCAGGTATTTGATTGAGGGATTTAAAATTCCATTCCTACAGTAAAAACTCCCTTAGCCTAAATTCAAATCACACTGATCAAAAAATACCCACCAAATATTAACTTCTGGATAAATTTTCCTGGGAATTATCTTAGTCAGAAGATGATTCCAATTCCAAATGAAGGGAGTCTCACTCACTTTCAGTGTCTTATTCTGAACTATGAAATTCAGATTCTCAGCTTGAGGACTTGGAAATGAAACATCATATCACCATCAGTTCATCAAACCATCAAACTGAAGAATTTCCTAAAAATAAGACTTACCATCTTTGGTATTTTTGATTCCCTTCTAACCTGCCTTTCCCTCTTAGGTTCCTTTTCAACATTTCCAAATATTGAAATTTCATTCCAGTTTTTTTCAATTTTTGTTGAACATGGCTGGACTTTAAGAATTTTGGATCAAAGATTGTCTTAGAAACAAAATTTGTTGCATTCTTCACCAGGCACTTCAAAAGTTTAATTTATCTATCCTTCAAGTTTTGCCATACAAATTGAACGTATCTTATCAAAAAATCAAGAAGAGTGAAGCACTGGATCATTGTCAAACTTTCAAATTGCAAAACCATCATTCCTCAGTAAATCCATTCAGGAATTATTGAAAAAATAGAAATCATCAATTAAAGAGACTTCATCAAAAAGAAATTCAAACAATCCAACTGACTGAACTGGAAGGGTAATAGTCCAACCACCACTGAGGATGAAAATATTCAGGCACAATGGATCCTCTTGATGCTAATATTTCACCTAATGTATGGGAACAGGGAAAGCCCATTGTCTTGGAATATGACTTGTCTCACACTTCACCACCATTATCATGCTTTAAATCCTTGAATTTCTCTCCAATAAGTTGAATTGCCTCAATTGACAATATTTATCCCAAAGGTAACATTTCTGTTTGGAGAACTGGTACCAACTTTATTTTGGAATTTTTAAGCAATGCATGCACTGATTTAATTTGATTTGGAAATTAATTTTTCAATCAATGTGTTTCCACACATTCAAAATTTTCCCAGAAGAACTTGCATGTAATTGTTTGAAATAAGAATGGGCCCCTTCTACCCAAGAAATTTTTTTGATTCAAAAGTCAGGGTTGGCAAAATTCCATGCAGTTACAAACTTATCTTTGATAGGCAAAATAATATTTTGCATATAATGGAGCACATCCTCATGGTCTTTCAAGGAACTGTTGGAGTTGATGATTGGATCATGGACTCTTACTCAACTCAGAAAGTTGAGGACCAGATTTGTAAGAAACAAAGTCAATGAGTTAATTGCAAGGTCCTGGAAAAGACCAGTTTAAATAGACAACTAGAGAGCACCTCACAGGGGGCCTAAGGACTTGATGACTAATCAACCAAGGCAGAAACAATAAATGAAAAGTCAATGAGTTAATAGAGCACTAGGTGACATGTAGTAATAGGATTCTGTGACAGAAGGGATCAAGGCCAGCAGCAGAAGACATTATACTCCAACACACCCCCTTTCTGGTAGGCTTGAGACTGGGTGAGAAGGCAAGGAGGTATGACAACGCAGGCTAACAAAATAATGATAAAAAGGACAACATTGGGCACAAAAATGATGGATCAATAGGCTTTCAATCATGACTTCAGGTGGTGACTTGGCAAAACTAGTGAGGTAGCAGTTGCATCGCAAGTGTAAGGTTGATACTTGAGAGGCAGTCAGGGGGACATCCGCAACCGAGCAACAGTCGAGGACAGGGGGCCATTCAAAGTCGCAATTGACAGAGAGAGAGAAGGTTGCGGGTGGTGCCGGGACTGATATCGGATGATCGGAAGCCACCAACTGGCAAATATTGAGTGATTTCCGATACAACGATAGGCTTAAGGATAAGTATCGACCCAAGTCGCGAATGGTGCGGGCGGAGTCACAGGTGAGGTCGGATAAAAAAAAAACACAATTGGTACGAGTTTGTCGCAATCAAGGTGCAATCAAAGTCGCGGGCAAATTCAAAGACAAGGAGCAAGGTGTGATTGATGCCGCAACCAATCACATTGAAGAGTGCCACATGATGTCGCAAAGGAGCGAAGTTGAAGATGAGGGTGATCGAGGAGGGTAGCCAACAGTCATCGCAAGCACAGTTGCAAGATGAGTGAGAGCAAGGTTGTAGAATGAGCCGCAAACAATCTTGCAAGTGATGAGTGCGAGGTCGCAACTTGACAATTCAACCAAGCAAACAGAGCAGGGCAACCGGAGTTCTTGATGACAAGTGAGGAGCAATGAAGATTGGGGAGACGGATGAGATTGAGGAAGGGAAGACGCGATCAAGTTGAAGATGGCGCAGCAATAGCAAGAGGAGTTGCAAGTGAGGTGCAATTGAAGTCGCAAGTGAAGTTAAAAAAACGTAGTGATCAAGGTTGCAATAGGTAGAGGGAGCAAAGGTTGCAAGATAGGAGCAAACCAAGTCGCAAGATGACAAGTGCGAGCAATTTTCGGTATTGACGCCGGATTTGCAGGTGAAGTTGAAGACAAGCAAAAAGCGCGAGCTGGTTGCGAGATGAGGAAAAGAAGATTGGTGTCAGAGCGAGCGATGAATGAACCAATGGTGGTCCAAAAGAAGGTGGATAGGCCAAATCCAGCCAATACAGAGCCAAGGGCGGTGGCCTGATGGAGCGGATCAAAGAAGGTGGCGATGCCAGTGATGGCACAACTGTTGGCAGTCAAGGAGCCAAGACCGACGAGTAGATATTGTCAAGTTGAGGGGAATGGTGAAGTCGTCAAGATGAGAGTGAGAGAGGTTGGAAAGACGATGAGAGGGTAAAGCAAGCGAGATGGGGCAAGGTTGAGGAGAGAATGAGAGGAAGCAGGGGAATGAGAGCAAGTGAGGGTGCGGCCAAGGTTGCAAGGACGATGGCGAGTCCAAGGGCCGCAGGTTGGAGGTGAGTTGCAAAGATCATGGATAAGAGACCGTAGCCGGAGGAGATTGCGGTAGCGGCTCCAAGCAAGGGAAGGGTAGAGCCGTGGCAATCAATGAGCTTCCCAAGGAAGGGAGAGGAGAGGTACATGCCCAAATTACCGGCCAGACCAATAGCGTTGAGTTGAGTGGAGTTGAGATGAAGCCAATGGCCGAGTTGGACCGAGTAAATTGAGAAAGCATACTTGGTGCCGGCTTCCAATTGACGACCAAGACCCATGGGTGTAGGATGAGTGGTGAAAAGGGATTGATGGAGTTAATTAGCGGATCAAGGATGCTGAGCTCCAGAACAATCTGGTGGTGGTCATCATCTTTGAGGAGGGATATATTGTCAGCTTTCCAGTTTGAGAGAGGCGGCCAAGAATCAATCCAGAGGGTCAAGGCAAGGAGAAAGATGGATGGAGGGATTGGGAGTTGATTTAGGGGATTGAGCAGTTGAGGGATGTAGGATTGGAGAAAAGATGAAGGTGAGGTTGATGGTTGAGTTTAGTGGTTGAGTTGAATGGAAAGGTTGATGGTGGTCTTCCAACTGTTTCTCAGGATCAATTGATTGAGGTCTAGATCATCAAGTGAGACAAGTTTCTTGGTAGTCCAGGATAGGATAGGGAACAGTAATGAACCCAAGCCTTGAGTTGATTTGATCTTGTTGTGAGTGATCAAGATTTGATCGGCTTGGATGAACAAAGAGGATTGAATGATAGATTGATGGACTGATCCAGAGCATCAAAGTGGATGGATGGAATGAGCTTAATTGTCAATGACAAGGCTCATCCCCATCTCACCCCCTCGCCAAAAGAGTTGAAGACCGGTATTTGGGATAAGACTATTGAAGGCGGACCAATTGATGAGTGAATGAGGAGATTGATTGGAGCGAACTTGTGGAAGTAGGTTGAACAAGATGGCAATGAGAGATGGAGTTGGTGCAACAAGGGGGGTAGTGTAACTTATAACTGTTGAGTGACCACAATGAAGGTTTCCCAAATGAGGTTGGAGTCGAGTTCAAGGTTGGAGTTGGTTGGAGTCGAGTTCAAGGAAGATGGAAGTGGAAGTGAGACCAATGAAGGTCAAGTAGGAAACCAGAAGCTCAATGATCATGAGCTGAGGTAACTTGAAGATAGGGATTGAGGAAATAGGCATTGATGGTTGGTCTTGATCGGAAGATGAAGGAACTAGGGGATTGACCCAAGGTAACAACAGGGTCGCAGTAAGGGTAAGTAAGACCAATGAAGGTCACTAATTAATTAAGGTGATCAATAGGATCAGTTCAGATGAGAGGGCAGGTACCGTCAGTAATAGAAAGACAGTAGAGATACCGGTATTGAGGGATGACCAACAAAGGTCACTTATAAAGGTAGATGCAATTAATAATAGGATAATTGGAGAGCTACCACACTAAGAGGATTTACTTGAAGCAAAATCAGAGACAGCACAGTAAGTGGTGCTCTGGGCTCATAACCTGTTGGAGTTGATGATTGGATCATGGACTCTTACTCAACTCAGAAAGTTGAGGACCGGATTTGTAAGAAACAAAGTCAATGAGTTAATTGCAAGGTCCTGGAAAAGACCAGTTTAAATAGACAACTAGAGAGCCCCTCACAGGGGGCCTAAGGACTTGATGACTGATCAACCAAGGCAGAAA
The DNA here is from genome assembly GCA_025617555.3 of Puccinia polysora. Lineage (NCBI taxonomy): Eukaryota > Fungi > Basidiomycota > Pucciniomycetes > Pucciniales > Pucciniaceae > Puccinia > Puccinia polysora. The sequence goes on from CM062626.1 coordinate 30,726,427, forward strand.
CAATAAATGAAAAGTCAATGAGTTAATAGAGCACTAGGTGACATGTAGTAATAGGATTCTGTGACAGAAGGGATCAAGGCCAGCAGCAGAAGACATTATACTCCAACATGAACACTGTATACAAGTTTCAACATGAGAAATAGGAGAAGAGATGAATGGAAGAAGCAATAATTTTTCCTAATATGAGTTCCAAATCATTTAATTCTGCCTCCCCCTTGGTTTTAGAGGCCCCATACTTTGCACACAGACAAATAAAACTTTGCCATACTTCATAATCATTACTGAAGAAAATTTTCAATTGGCTTGAATATTTTCAGACAAGTTCCAAGAGCACAACTGGCTGGATGGCACCAGGAAACTATGTTCAATCACACAATTTAGAGGTTTTTCAAGGTCCTTCACAAAGAATTTGAGAAGCCTCTCTGGATCATAAGCAAATTCATTTAGTGCATTCAACACCCAACTGTAGAGCTCATTTTTTTTGTTATAAAAACAAAAGCCTTTGTAAACATTTTCCTGTTGGCTGTCATTCCTATAAAATGCAATAGCAGGATTTTTACCTATTTGTTTTATAATTACAATCTAACAAAGAAATATGATGGAGTTTTTTTACAAAGTTTGATAGACTCAGGAGGGGTCAAAAACAGGGCATCTAAGTGAACTTTCAGATAGCACATCCATAGAACTTTTACCCTTGAGTTCTGCTGCTTTTACCTTGCTCTTAATGTTATAGATTTTTGTATCATCAATATATTCTCCACCATGAAAATTTCTCAACTCCATTTGGGTCAAATTGTATTTAGTCCATTTTGAATGTGTTGCTTCACTTTATCTAAGGCCACACCAGAGATTCTTTTCATTTGAGGATGTACTGAGGGGTTGTCACGCTTCGCACTTAAGGATTATTGTCTTCACCACTTTGACATATCCTCTCCTCAGTACCATCTACCTCAGTCTAAAAGCGTGACACAAATAAAAGCACAACATTAATGGTGCAATCCGCTATTTCCTCTGGCTTGCGCTGACCTTCCAATCTTGGCAACCAACTCAGTATATACTTGCAAACTTCGCAGTTAACTCCATACCGGTCAACCATCCATTATGAGATCCAATCTCCTTCCCTGGCCAATCAACAGCCTTGGACTTCCATCTTTGGTCATGCATTGTTCGTTAGTTTGCATCTACATCTAACCAAGCCATCACTACTGTATAGTTTGCAATTGGACTAGTCCCTACCCTGCATACACTATTACCTCTCATTCGCATTACCTTCAACGTCACTTGATCTTATCCCAATTTTTCATGCAAATGTACGCTCAGATTCAATTGTCTCGCACTTACGCTAAGATCTCGGATCTATACCACTGCTTCAATTCCTATTCCGTTCCTGTCATTCATTGCCTCACCGCTTCACCTGTAGTTAGCTCATCATCAGGTTGTATCTAGTCACTTCGGATTACCTTATAAGGGCTATCCCCTTGCCTGATGATTGTCTCCTCAGTTAGTTAATTTCATACTTTCTCGCATTTTGCTGCAACCTAGTTATCACATTGGACTCAGGTTGAGTTTCCTTCTTTGGAACACTTTCCATTCATCTTGCCGTTTGTTGAGTGGCATAACCAAGTTCGCACTTCGCAATTGGTTCTCGCTATTCGCACTTGCCCTTGCACTTGGTATTCCTTTGCGCTCACAATCATCTAAGAATTGCCCTATAGTACGTGGGATGGTCATGTGACAGTAAATTAACTAACTCAACTCATCTATTCTAGCCTGCCAACCTATAGTAGACTTCTTCTTTCTTGATGTTACGTACTTGCTCAACCGGGAACGCTTCCCTTGCCCCTTACAATGATGAGATTCATCGGGTAGGGAAAACCAGCGCTCCTTGGGCCCAACAACACTTAGATCCAGTTCCTCCTTCCAAATCACCATCTGTGGAACCTCTAGATGATCCTTGGGCTCCTCCATGGGATGCTCCGACGGACCCTCTTGCAGAATTTGCAGACTCCAACCATTCTTCCAATGAAACCTTGACCCGTGGTAGACCAGGGGTTCGCACTACTGCTCTCGAGCCCAATGCTTCAATCCTGCTTTCAACATTGATCCAGGCCCTCACTCATGGTGCCCAGCAATCTAGTCCAAGCACTCCTAGTTTTCGCACTCCGGGCATGAAACAACCTGATCACTTTACAGGAGAACATCCTCATAAGCTTAGATCCTACCTACAGTCTTGTAAAATCATCTTTTCAAACGACTCCAACAATTTCCCTTCCAATAGACATAAAGTTATGTATGCTTTGTCCTTCTTAGGAGGTAGAGCCTCGCAGTGGTTTGAACCGTACCTTGAACTTTTATCCAACAACAGTCCCACTTGTATTCTCAACAACTGGGACAAGTTCAATCAACAATTGTTCACCCTGTTTGGCGATCCCAATGAAGTTTGAAACGCCAAATACAAACTTAATAGTTTAGTTATGAAGGAGAATAGTAGAGCCTCCATTTATATTTCTCATTTTCAAACCTTGCAGTCTTGCATCCAGTGGAACAAGGCCGCTGTTCTATTCCATTTCCAAAAGGGTTTACCGGCATGCTTAATCAAACAGCTTGCAGTTGGGGGTCATAAGACAACCTTGCTTCAGCAGCTAATCGATTGAGTGATTGAGCTTGATAATGGCTATCATGACAAGAATCCCTCTTGGCAAAACAACTATGGATCATCCACCTTGGCCCCAAAGGTGGACAACTCCTTGAAGCAAAACACAAGGAACCCAAAACCATCCAAACCAACCCCAACTTTGAACTCCAACTCAAAAGGGAAAGCCGTTGCCAAGACTCCAAAGTTCTTGGACAAAGAAACCGGGATGCTTTGAAGTGAGGAACGACTGCAAAGGGAAAAGAACAGGCTGTGTATGTATTGTGGAGGAAAAAATGATGTCAAAAGCTGTGCAAAGCGATTAGCGCGTGAAGTGGCTAAGCAGTCAAAAAATTAGCTTGTAGTTTTTCTGATACTCGCAAGGGAAACTACACATTATCTAAATCACCACGAGTAAATCTTTGCACTTGCAAGTCACTAGGTGCTCCGAGTTCGAGATTTATCCTATTCCATTCCGACAACACTCCTTATCAAGTATTACTTGATTCCGGCGCTAATGTTTCCTTCATCAGTGAATCTTTTCCCACTTCCAAAAATCTTACGCATTCCGAGATAGATAAATTTCCCATCTATCTAGTAAGTAGTGCAACTGAACCGTCTTATTGGGTTTCCCAAAAGGCAAAATTGACCTTTGCATTTTCCAATTTCCCCAGCTTCAAATGGGATTTATTTGTCTTGGCTATACCCGGAATGGATGATACCATTCTAGGCCATGATTTCCTAGTTTACTGGAATCCAGATGTGAATTGGCAAGAAGGAGTAATTAACCTTTGAACCTTGCACCCCCAGAACGCTAACCTCTCCGTCAATCAGGAATTAAACAGCCTAACTGACACTGTCATTGAGTTGGATGACACTTTTCCGCCAGGAGATTTGCAATATCCTGACCTTCATTCTCAAATCCCCTCTTCAGATTTAGGAGTTATTGCTTACCTATCCAGCTTACCTCTTTCCTGTTCCTTTGAAGAGAAACAGACACCAACCAAAAGGTGTATTTTGAGCTCCCTAATCCTCTCGAACCATGCAAGCACCTGAAACCTGGTGCTCAAAGATGACAAGATTGAAGATTTAGAAATCATTCGAGAGTCTTTACCTTTGGTTTATCATGACTTTGCTGACGTCTTTTCAGCTGCAAAAGCAGATAAGCTGCCTCCATCCCGTCCTTATGATCATAAGATCAAACTTACTGGCCCACCTCTGGCACCAGGACCAGTTTACTCTCTCTCAACACAAGAATCAATTGCGCTTCAAGACTACATTGCGGAAAATGTAGCAAAAGGATTTCTTCAACCAAGCGATTCAAACACCGGTTCCCCTGTTCTATTTGTACCAAAAAAGGATGGCGGACTTTGCCTTTGTGTTGACTATAGGAAAACAAACCAGGTAACCCGGAAGAATGCCTATCAAGTACTGCCTATGTCACATCTCCTTACCCTCTTCCATGGAGCTACTCATTTCTCAAAGTTAGACCTTTGAGGTGCCTATAACCTAATTTGCATTAAGGAAGGTCATGAGTATTTAACTGCAATGCAAACCCAGTTCGGCAGCTATGAGTATACCGTCATGCCTTTTGGCCTTTGCAACGCTCCTTCCACTTTTCAACATTTTGTCAATGACATTTTTTCCAATCTTGTAGGTAAATCCCTTGTGGTATATCTTGATGATATACTGGTCTACTCAAAAAACCTCAAAGATCACATCGCACATGTGCAAGAGGTGCTACAGCGACTTTGCAAGAATGACCTGTTTTCAAAAGCCTCTAAGTGCAAATTCCATTCCTCTTCCCTTCATTTTCTAGGTGTCGTAGTCTTGTAGCAAGGACAATCAATGGACCCAGCCAAGAGTGCACGCATATTGGACTGGCCCCCACCTTCTTCCGTTAAATATCTTCAAGTTTTCCTTGGTTTCAGTAATTTCTATAGAAGGTTTATTGCGCGTTACGCCAAAAAAACCGTGAATCTTACTAACCTTCTTCAAAAAGACACTCCTTTTATTTTTACCAAAAAAGCTGCTTTGGAGTTTGAACCTCTGAAGAAAGCATTCACTACTGCTTCGATACTTGCTCACTTTAACAAGCTAGCTCGCACTATTGTCAAAACAGACACAAGCGACTATGCAATTGCAGGAGTCATCTTGCAGTTTTCTCCTTCCACTTCTCTCTTTCACCCCATAGCTTTCGAGTCTTGCAAGTTGCTTGCTGCAGAGCTTAACTATGAGATTCATGACAAGGAACTTCTTGCAATTGTTTACTGCTTGAAGAAATGGTGTTCATACCTTTTGAGTCTTAGGGAATCCTTTGAGGTTTTAACTGATCATAATTCTTTGAAGTATTTCATGAGTTCAAAAGTCCTCACACGTAGACAGGCGCGATGGGCCGAATACCTCTCTGAGTTCCACTTTACAATCACTTACCGTCCTGGGAAACAAGCGGTAGTTCCTGATGCTTTATCACGTTGGGACAACGTTTACCCAGGAGGGGGGAGCACCTTTGCCAAAAACAACCCTGAAAACGTTAGGACACTCTTCTCAACCCAATCTTCCCAACTCAGTTCAATCTTTGCTTGCCTACAAGATTTGGCTTCCGAACTACAACAAGCTCAACTTGACAACCCTAAGTGCATTGAACTTTGCAAAAGTGCAAACTTATTAGATAGTAGTTACAGTATAGATGATAATAAATTTTTAGTTTATGATAATTGTATAGTAGTACCAGATAATTCTCGCATTAAGTTAGATATCTTCAAGTCACGGCATGATTCTCCGCTTGCTGGTCATTATGGGCAGGATAAAACCTACCAATTGATCACACAAGACTTCTACTGGCCTGGTATGACCAAAGAAGTAAAAGACTATGTTAGCGCGTGCTATGATTGCAATCGTAACAAGTCCTCAAAACACCGGAAGTATGGGCTGCTCCAGCCACTTCCGATTCCGCCTTGTCCTTGGCACTTGCTGTCTATGGATTTCATCTCTAAATTACCTCCTTCTAGTGGATATGATGCTATTCTAGTAATAGTAGATTGCTTCTCAAAGATGGCTTTATTTTTACACAGTAATGTGATGGCCTTTTCAGAAGACTTGGCTAACTTGTTCATAGAATATGTATTTTCAAAACATGGTCTCCCTGATAATATAGTTAGTGATCGTGGATCTCTGTTTGTCTCAAGCTTCTGGACCTTGCTATGCCAACATTTGAAGATCACTCGCAATTTATCAACGGCTTACCACCTGGAAAAGGATGGGCAAACCAAGCGAGTTAATCAGATTCTCAAACAATATCTTCAAATGTATGTGGCCTATCAACAAGACAACTGGTCGCAATGGCTCCCACTAGCCAAACTTGCCTACAACAACTCCACTCATTCCTCCACCAAACAGTCGCCCTTCCAAACTCTATATGGTAGAAACCCAACTTTCTCTTCCCTTCACGTAGCACCTTCTCAGCATGCTACCAATTACCTTGAACAAATTCAATCCCTTCAATCGCAACTTCAAACCAACCTTGAAGAAGCAAACCAGCGCTATAAGGAGCAAGCAGACCAATCTCGCACTTTGGCTCCAACCTTCGCAGTAGGAGATCAAGTATGGCTTGATGCTTGCAACATTTGCAGTACTTGCCCAACTCGCAAACTCTCCAAAAGAAAGCTTGGCCCCTTTAAAGTAGAATCAGTCATCTCCCCTAAGGCCTTTAAACTTACTTTACCTCCAAAATGGCAAGGTATCCACCCAGTCTTTCATGTGTCTCTCCTAGAGTCAGCTCGAGTCCTATACCCGGGCAAGACTCATCCCCCTCCTGAGCCGGTCACTGTCCTCAATCATCAAGAGTGGGAAGTAAGCCATATTCTGGATTCCAGGTTACGCAAAGGAAAACTTCAATACCTCGTCAAATGGTCTGGCTTCCAGTCCGACAAAGATCACACCTTGTGGGAACCAGCCCATCACCTTCGCAACTCACCCAATCTGATTCGAGAATTCCATGCAAGCTACCCTCGCAAACCTTGGCAATCATGATTCTATTCCATCCCATTCCATTCCACATTCCATTCCATCCAATTCATTCCATTCCATTCCACATTTCATCCCATCCAATCCCATTCCATCTCATCCCACATTTATCTTACTCAATCCATCCCATTAAAACTTATCTTATTTCACTATCATTTCATCAGTTAATTACTCCATCTCACTGTGTTATTCTTTTCTCATTTTCCCTTCATTTCCACATTTATTAAAAAAAATAATAACAATAATAATAATAAAATTTTTTAATATAAAAAAAAAACAAAAGAAAGAAAAGAAAAAAAAATATAATAATATACATTAAATTACAAGGTTTCTTTTATCTCTTTTTCTGCATCCTCCCAATTTGCTGTCAATTCCGCGACCATGGACCGAAAGGTATCCAGGTCTTCATCATTAATCAATGCGGACATTCTTCAAAGTACCAGTACCTCCGTTACAATGTGCCTTTTGAAGATCTCCTTGCACCTTGCAACCCAAGCTCTCTTTGGTCGCGCATTCAATCCACCTTCCTCCAAGAGCTCTTCATACGCTCTCTTCCTTTGGCCACCCAATGTGCCTTCTCCAATGTTGTCCGTCAGGCGCCTTGCATCCGTTTCGACCGGTAATACAACTCGCACCGTATCCGCTTCACCTCGGCCTTCCATTCCTTCCGTCCCAGTAAATTCCTCCCTTCCATCTCCTTCATTTCCTTCTTCCAATTCACCCGCTTCCTCTTCGTTCTCTCCACTTCCGTTTCCTCCATTTTCCTCCTCTTGTTCCGCTGTGTTTTCTTCCTCCCTCGCTTCCTCGGTTATAACTCCTACTGGTTCTGCACCGGATACCTCGCCTTGAACCTTGGCATTCATCTGGGTCCCCGGATTTTCAGTCGGCGGTCCCCAATAAGGTGGTGGTGGTGTATTAGTAGTGTATCTTTGAAAACAAGGCAACACTATAAAACAAGCAAATAATTAGTTACTATTTCAAGTTAATTAGTTATTCCTGATTAGTACTCTCCAGGAACTTGCGTCCCCAAGTATTTGATCTGCGGCAATGGTGGTATTTTGTAATTGACCCTTGGCGTGGACCTACAACTGTGCATCTCCCTCAATGATTCTGAAGGACCCTTGACGGTCGACTCAACACTTATAGGGAAGTTACACGCCACCTTGCAAAGTCAACATTGCTCGCATTTGCCTTGAAGACCTTGGACGGCAGTACTGGGAATACAACGCTCGTTAAGGCAAATACAATTTTTGCAACAGCGGGATAACAATGACGACATTTTACAAAATTTATAAAAAAATTATTGGGTAATGAATTAAGTAGAGTATAGGGTATACAGTGAATTAAACGACTTGAGATCAATGGGAAAATTTACCTGAACGCTTGCAGGAGCTCGCGTCTTTATACCCGGGCAACTGTCACACTTTGCACTTAAGGATTATTGTCTTCACCACTTCGACATATCCTCTCCTCAGTACCATTTACCTCAGTCTAAAAGGTTGACACAAATAAAAGCACAACATCAATGGTGCAATCCGCTATTTCCTCTGGCTCGCGCTGGCCTTCCAATCTTGGCGACCAACTCAGTATATACTTGCAAACTTCGCAGTTAACTCCATACCGGTCAACCATCCATTATGAGATCCAATCTCCTTCCCTGGCCAATCAACAGCCTTGGAATTCCATCTTTGGTCATGCATTGTTTGTTAGTTTGCATCTACATCTAACCAAGCCATCACTACTGTATAGTTCGCAATTGGACTAGTCCCTACCCTGCATACACTATTACCTCTCATTCGCATTACCTTCAACGTCACTTGATCTTATCCCAATTTTTCATGCAAATGTACGCTCAGATTCTATTGTCTCGCACTTACGCTAAGACCTCGGATCTATACCACTGCTTCAATTCCTATTCCGTTCCTGTCATTCATTGCCTCACCGCTTCACCTGTAGTTAGCTCATCATCAGGTTGTATCTAGTCACTTTGGATTACCTTATAAGGGCTATTCCTTTGCCTGATGATTGTCTCCTCAGTTAGTTAATTTCATACGTTCTTGCATTTTGCTGCAACCTAGTTATCACATTGGACTCAGGTTGAGTTTCCTTCTTTGGAACACTTTCCATTCATCTTGCCGTTTGTTGAGTGGCATAACCAAGTTTGCACTTCGCAATTGGTTCTCGCTATTTGCACTTGCCCTTGCACTTGGTATTCCTTCGCGCTCACAATCATCTAAGAATTTCCCTATAGTACGTGGGATGGTCATGTGACAGGGGTTTGAAGATGGTTCATGATTTTGCTGATAATTTCCAATGGAGAGGTGCAACATGAGATCTTCTACTTTGAAAATTGCACAGATCATGAATTGACACCCAACCTGACTCATGTGAGTTTTCCTTTGCCATTTGGTGAGAAACAGCGCAGAATATATTCCAGGTTGGCTGCATTCTAGGTTCAAATATTTCTCTCTCTTCAAATTGAAGGTTGTCAAAGCGTAGCCATGGATGGATGCCCATATTTATGAAGAAATAATTGGCTTCTTCACTACTAGGAAAGGACCTCACTGGAGGAGGGTCAAGGGGCTCTGGCACCCCATAGTTACATGGTTAGATTTTTATATATTTAAATTAGTCTTAAGCAAATCAATTCAATCAAATTTCACATGAGATGTTGCACACTACCACTGGTAAATTCTGGTTGTGAAAATTTTTTTTCCTCAATTGTTAACCTAGATGAGGATGAAATTGAGGCATCTTATTTTTTATTCAACTCATACCAAGTTTGTTCCACAGCTTTGTTAACAGCACTACCAATTGAGTCCTTCAACACAGACATTTTGAAACCAGAGGAGCTTTAGCTTGCCACTGTTCCCATAATCCAAAAAACATCCAAAGCTGATTCATTAATAAAGTCAATTGTCAATTCAAAAAATCCAAAGTGCACTCAATTTTGAGTTGAGAAAAAGAAAATTTCCAACAGGCAAGTATTGTGTACAATATTTTCTCTTTTCAAATGGGCAGAATGTTTCATTCAGTTCTTTTTTTGGTCCAATAGTCCCTCAATGTATGCAAAATCTCCAAATTTGGGTTGGCAGGAAACAAATGAGGTCCAGGGGTGCGTAGTGACCCTTAATTACCCCCTAAAATGGCCCATTTGGGGCTATTTGGCCCCAAATTAGTCTTGAACAACAAGGGAAACCCCCAGGGGATTGAAAACAAGTATTACAAAGCCCCCCAGGGTTTGGGCATGTCTTGAAGGGGTTTGCTCATAACTCAAAGAGTTTTGAAAATCCTTTCACAACTCAAATGGGTTGTGAACAGATTTTCACACTTGTTCAGAAACCCTGGTTGTACATTTATCACAGCCCCAAAACTTATTCAGAGAAACTGATGTATTTTGTTCAATGGTTTATGATGAGGGTTTAATTTGATATCCAATTTCCTGTTGATTTATTATTGGTTCCCCAATGAGCATTTATTTGGGTAGTTACCACAAATGGATGAGATGGTGATAGATGAGGGGGAATGAATTCCTGGAAGGCATGATGATACAACTTGGATAGATCAGAGGGGACCTTTTGAAAAAGAAACAACCTACCCCAAGGGATGAACTGGGCTCCTCTGAGGGCGCTTTGGACCCCTATATGTCCAGGTGGTGTACAGGGAGGGAAAGTTAATTGTGAAATTTTTTCTAGTTGGTAAGAAAAATTAAAGATTTATGAAACCTTTTTTTGACGTTTTGTAAAAAAGGTAGCACATAATTATCATGCATGCACACCATTGAGTATATTTCTGTGTAGTGCTAATTAGTTTGATTTTTTTTGTGTGTGTTTTAATGCATGTGCTTCTTGAAAATTGTGCTATCTGATTCTTAGGTGATTTGGGAACTGGTGGTTTTTTGGTACTACATGTGCTGGTTTCATATATTTCTGTGTAGTGCAAGGGTGAATTATTACTTGTTTTTTTTTCTAATAAATGGGCTTCTTGCATACAGTGCTGTGTAGCCCTGAGATGACTTGGTGTTATTTTTTTGTGTCTCAATACATGTGATCATTGTAGGTAGCGCTATTCAATTCAAAGGTGAATTGGTCCTGGTTTTTTTGGAACTAAATGTGTTCCTTTTTGAAAATATTTATTGTGTATCCTTGATAAGGTGATTCTTTTTCTGTTTGGTCTGCATGTGCCCTCTTGAATATAGTGCTTCTGTATGCTTGAAAAGGTGATTGGTTGTATTTTAGGTGCCTCATGTGTTATCTTGCAGAATATGCTTGTGTATACTGAGTAAGTGATGGGTTTTTTGGGGCCTCTGGCATATATTTCCACAATATATTTTTTGGGTATTTCATTTGTTGCCTTTTTATATTACTTCTTTCCACAGGGAAGTTGATTTTTTCTTTTTCTGGTGGATGTTTTTAGTTAAGCTGTCACTGATATGTATTGAGGGTTTCCAAGTTTTGGCCAGGTTTATGTCAATCAGTTGGGCTAAATTTTTGAAATATGATTTGATCATAGTTGATCTGAGTTGTATCCTTAATCCATGAGAAAAATAGGTGTAATTTGGCTGAGATGAAACCATGTAAGCTTCTGGATAGAAAGAACCTTGCAATCCTTTATCTACCAGAAGTGATGATACAAAACTACAAATATATTACTTTGGGTAATTAATAATGATCCCAAAATGAACTTTGTTAATGGAAAATGGTGCAGGTGATAGTGTTTAGGTTTAATGGTTGTTTTAAATATAACAAAAGGTTTAAGAGGGGCCACAGTTCATACAGACTTGGGGTCTTCAACACCTCCACTTCATGGGATTCCTTTATATTCTGACTCCATGGGATGTTGGAATCTTCTAATAAGAAGATCATATCCAGAAATAATTCTAGGCTATGATAGCACATCAGCCTAAGAAGATTTCATCTTGCTAAGAGTTAAAGAGAAACCTGTCAAAAATAGAAAAAATAAAAGAAACAAAAAAATACATACACTAAAGAAAGAGTGGGAAATACAGAAATATTATTAAAAATTGTGATTTCCCGCACAAAAATAGGTCAGTTCAATCTGTGACCCTTACCTTGAATTTGCAATCCTTCATATTTTACATAATTAAATAAAACATTTTCCAAAAATCACAACACCACTAAAGTGACTTTTTGGCTATTCTAATATTTAAAGTACATTTTGAAATGTATGATTCAGAACTAAAACTCAGTTTAAGATGAGGTTTTGTGTATATTCCAGGATTTGCATGCAGAAATGTGTTTTTTCCAAATTTCCGCATGCAGCCCCACATCCCTACACGTAGTCTAACACAGCCTGCAGGCCTTGACCTTTGCTGGCATTCATTGATTGGCTAGGAGGCGGCATGCATTAGCCAAAATTGCAGAATAATAGATTACTGCGTGCAAAAGATGCTGCCCCACTTGCAGCAGATTGGACCCTATGGCGGGTCAAATCTGTTGAAAGAAAAATGACAGCAGGTACGGCCTCTAACTACTAAAACTCCCTACAATCATCCATGCATATGTCACTATGTGACATATGCATAGTTGATGATCCAATAACATACTTTTTCAAATGAAAATAGAAGAAGTCAAATCATTATTCCTAATAATTCAGAAAACAAATCAGAAGGATCTCCACAATATTAACAGATTCTGAAATAAAAAGATCACAAAAAATATCAAGGAGTTGTTTTAAAAATTACTAAAAATCATAAAGTTGATCAGAAGGTGATGAAAAATCAATAAAAATCCAGTACTGATCAAATTTATTAAAGAATAATGGTACAAATGTAAGATATGTGCAGGATCACCAAGATGACAAGGTAACACATTAGCAGATCCTGCAGCAAAAATGATGTGCTTATCTCACATATCCAGAATCAGCTGATTTACAGCACCCAGAAAATGTGCTAAAATTCCCCTTGCTGGCTTTGAATCATCAAACTATGAGATTTAACATCTCTACATATCCTGAAGAGGCTCCCTTCCACCCCAAAAGGGTATTTATACAGGCCTTTTTTGGCTCTTTCAACCCAAGAATTCACTGGTTATTATCCATAACTTTTGCAATTCATCATCAGGTGCTTATATGAAATAAGAAAGCGATATATGAGCCTATTCTGATTGATTATCATTGAATTCCAAGCCATTATTATCGAATTCCAAGCCATTATTATTGAATTCCAAGCCATTTTTATTGAATTCCAAGCCATTATTATGGAATTGAAAGCCATTATTATTGAATTGCAAGCCATTATTATTAAATTCCAAGCCATTATTATTGAATTCCAAGCCATTATTAGTGAATTCCAAGCCATTATTGTTCTATTGAAGCAAAAACATAAACAACCCCACCTTTAATATGAGACCCTTGAAACATGAAATATTACGGGTACCCTGTGAGTAGTTACTCAA